>VXBW01008446.1:537609-570599 GCA_013400375.1 Thinocorus orbignyianus | reverse complement strand
GGGGGGGGGGGGGGGGGGTGGCAAAGAAAGAAAGAAAAGGAGGGCAAAAAAAGGAAAACCACAACAAGGGCACGCGTTTCTCTTGGAGGAGAGCTTCAATTTTACTGTAATTGTCTGAAGAAGAGCTGCTTTGATCTGCAGAATTATTATTATCCTTCAAATGCCTGCCTGCTAATGTCACAGCTGTGCTTTGGCATGAGTACACCGAGGGGGACCAGAGGCTAACCTGGGCCTTGCCCCGGCCATGGGTCCCTCTCCCTGCTCTCCTTTGTGTCTCTNTTTTTTTTTTTTCCTAAGTGCCTTTCCTTAGTAAAAGCCATCAAATATCATTGTGAATTAGTAATAATTTTTTTAGCAGCATCGAAGAATTAAAGCAAGAGAGAAAGGGAAGGCATGCAAGAGAGAAAAGGAGGGAGAGAAAGAGAGAGGTTAAGCTCAAAGGCAGAGAGAGCGAAATGGACCAGATTATACAAAATTAAAAAGCAAATACGCGCAGACAATTTGTGCCGAGTGATTGCAAGCAATTACAGTCCGGCTTTTCTGGAGGGAAAATTGGGGAGGGGGGGGAAGGTTATTTCAGCTTAAAAGGAGACTTTATTCATTCCTGATCAGCTTCTCCTACTATTCTCTCTTTTATTCTTGGATATCAATTTAAAAAAAAATCACCCTTCAGATGTTACATGTCTAACCCTGGGAATCCCACCCCTGGGCAGAGAGGGAGGATTTCAGCTTCCAATCGGCTCTTTCTATAGCCCTGNCTTTGTGTCTCTGAACTTTATTTCAGGAGCACCTAAAGCAGCCCCCCAGCGCCATGGCTTTGCTGCCCGGGGACAGGCGCTTGGTGCACTTGTGGAGTGGCTGCATGGCTCATCCTCAACCCCCCTTGCTTGGGAGAGAGAGATTAAAATGCTGAGATCACCTCCCTGTAAGGATCAGGAGAGAGGGTTTAAAGCAATATATTTTCTTGCTTTTTAGTCTCACTCAATCACTAGCTGAAGGAATGGGAAGAAGGCTTTAAGGCCTTTATTAGATTTCTTGTCTTACATCACTACCTGTTATTGTTGGGAATTTTTTTTTTTTTTTTAAATTGCAGCTAAGTAATCTACAGTGTCTGAAATGCATCTCCTTTCCCCATGATCCAAGGTTAGACAAATGTTGCTGTTAGCTGGTTCTATCTGCTTCGGACCACGCAGCAGCTGCTGGCAGGAGGCCACACCACGTGGGGGTCCCAGCACCGACCCAGAAGGCACAGAAGCGTGGGGAGCAAAAAGCATTTGGGGATTTTCTATTCTGCAGCAAGATAGGAAGAAGACCCATGAAGAAGGAATACCACCGCCTTCACATTCACTGTAGAAGTACAGGAAAGCTCCAGTTCTTCCAACTAAATTTTAATGCAGCTCCCTGAAAACCAAGGAAGTCCCACTAATGCAGCAGGGAAGCATTCGCCACTGAGGACCCCTTTACTTCTGGGGACCTACAGCCCAAAGTCGCTTGAGTTTGTGAAGTCCAAACTGTTCCACACAACACAGATAATCATAAAATCATGGAATGATTAGAGCTGAAAGGGTACTTAAAGATCACCAGGTTCCAACAGAAATTTGAGTGCTTTCCTGTTCTCTTGCTCTTATACACCATCTCTGTACTTATATGCAAATATATTCCATGAATACAGGGAGTCTGTGAATTTTTTGGGTTTTGGTGTTGGTTTTTTTTCCCTTCACTTTTATAAATCAGAGTTTAGGGTGACCGAGATATTCTGCACATCAAGACAACAGCATCTTTTTCTGAAATTCTTTCATGACTGGAGACAGAATCTGAATACCATACCATACTTGTATCTGTTTCTCATAAGCAACTTATATTCAGATAAAAACTTTTAGAATATATGTGCATTTAAGAATAGTGCCAGAAATTGTTATTTCTAATTTTTATTTTAAAATAACCACATGTAACAATGCAGTATTTCAAATTCCTTATTATGCCAAGCCCTTTTCTAAAGGACAAATTTGATCACCACCACACTGGGGAGGTCAGCTTCAAATACCCTGAGTCTCTCTTGTTTTGGAGAGCACCAAGCACCTATAACTGAGTGGGCCCACAGCAGTAGAGGATTTCTGACAGCCCAACCCAATCTAAAGAAGGTTGAACACTGAAAAGCAAAGCAAAGACAGGCGCAGCTTTCAAAATTAGGCTGCAGCCATTCAGCTACACAAGAGTCTTGAAGGACTTAAAAGCAAGCAATATCAAAAATACCTCTTCACGCATCCAAGAGTCAGTTATTTAACATTCAACGCTTTATGAATTACGCAGTCTAAAAGCAAGATCAGTATCCCAGAAATTTAGGATTTTCTCACACCAACTAATGCGTAACTCTTCTTTCCAAAACTGCTGACGCCTAACAGATGTTTTCTATGCCACCGATCAAGTTCTGGGGACATCTTATTGTCATCAGAGGGATCTGGCGTGCAGGCAGTCACACTGCGGAGACAGCATGCTTCGCACTCACATCCTTCTCTATCCAGTTTACTTCAAACGTCCCGAATTTCTGCTCTGTGAAGAGGTAGCATTTGAGTTTGAAGAAGGAATAATATTTTTATTTTCTTTAATCAAATAGTCAGAGGAGTTTTTCTTTAAATGTAAAATTTCTTATCCACAAAGCACAATTTTGAGGTATAGCAGAGACAGATTCAGTCACTGGTGACAAGGTTCTGGTGACTGAGTATTTTTGCAACTCTCTAAAAACAGAATAAGAATTTTGAGATTGTACAGCTTTCCAGTGAGTAAAGCACTCTACACCTAGGAAGTTTTCAAGATATATATGATCTTAAATTCTTCGCATTATAATATACAAAAATAATACTTTCTGTAAGTAAAGATTTCTAAAATCATATTTGTACAATTTTTCTCTGCTGATATAGTCAGAGTCCCAGTAACTGGCAGTCTGCTGTCATGTGAAGTCTATGAAAAATGGTACAAATAATTTCTTAAAAAGTCTCTAACATCTTTCTGAAATAGTTTGCCTGTAAAATATGTAGCACGCACAAAATACACGGAGATGTGGTGTGACACAAACAATTTATTGGCATTAGTCTGGGATGAGCCACATAAGTCATGCAGGGCTTCACTACTCATAAGTATTGCAGTCATCTCAAACTCATCAATAACCCCTTTACTCTATTGCATCCTAGCATGAACTGTGTATCTATCTAAACTATAAACATACACAATTTTTCAGTCAAAAGAGTAATAGGCAAATAGCTGAATTTCACTCATTTGGTGTTTTCCAGGTAGTAAAATAGACGCATATTTAATGTACATACCAAAAAGTGCAGTGCCAATAAGTAGAGAGAGTCATATTTCCAAGTTAGTTTATAGATGGCTATATTTTATGGTTGTACCACTAAAACCATATATACATGCATATGAATATAGACAAATATCTGTAAAGTCAGAATCTGCACACATGAAATAGAAGACCAAATAAATGCAAGACAAAGTATATGATAAAAATAATCCCAATTCCTATATATGATTACGAACTCAACTAAAACTGTTTCTTAGAAATGAGATGTTGAGGTTATAGAGCATCCTCTCATACTGATCCTAGAGGTTGTTACTGGATGCTACTCTTTAGCTTTCTAATTTTGCTAATTGGTCATTAAGAAGTCTAATTCTAATTCAGCCTTTGCTGGTAACACACTGTGGGTCAGCAAGGAAATTAATCTACTTCTACACCTCAGTTTCTCCAACTGCAAGACAGGGAAACACCTATCCATCACGAGGTCCTGTAGGAGTTGATCTGTTAATGTTTGTATCAATCAACTTGTCAAGTGCTATTTAAGTGCTTATTATTACTCATACAATAATTCTCTCCTTCTGGGCTCCATAGATTTGCAAATGCCTCTTTCATCACAGATTAAGTTCTTCTAGAGCAAGGAAATGATCTGGACTATGAGTTGACCAAGCACATGTCTGTGTAGGTGGCCTTAGAACACCAAGTGCTCCAGAGCAAGGCAGACCAAGCATTCCCAATATTTTGCTCTTGTGCTGCGAAGAGTTTGCCCTTTTTGCAGTGGATCAGGGAACTGATGTAGCTTAATGATATATTTGTATCTTACGCCCAAGCACTGCAAACATGCATAACCTCGCATAACCACCTTTCCCAGAAGGCTGGAGCTAGACAAGGGTCTTTGCCTACCTTCAAGTCTGTTATTCTTCCTGTTTGTGTCCCCCTGCTTGGCCTGGAAGTTGTTAGACAAAAATTCAGAGATCTTCTGTTTATCTAGAGCATCGTTTGCTCCAACTGTTCCAGAGAGAAACTCTGAAACATCTAGGTGAGAAGTCCCTATCTGGCACATGTGCTCTACTCAGCTTCAGCATCTGGGCAGGAAGAAGCACAAACATTGAATCTACATCTACAACACTCTCAGAAGCCCAGGGATTGCCCTTGCAGGCAGACGGTGACACCAGAACACATAACGCAGCCAAACACTTTCTGCAGACCTCAGACTCAGACTGTGCACAGTCACATTGAGCACACACCGTCAGGCTGAAGCTTGCAGAGTCCTGTGGTTATTCCACAATTGTACAGTTGCCCTACACACCTACAGGAGCTGTTAGAGTTCTCCCCAACTTACGCCCATGACACACCGCTGCCATTAGAACATGCCAGTATCGATCTGTGTATCAACACTTATAATGAGCTGGTGGTCTTTATCTATACAATTCCTGTCTATAAAAGAAGTGTGCAACATTCAAGGCACGCGTTAGCCGGGATTCCTGGAGCCTGCATGCACTGGGAGCTTCTTTAGAAATATAGTAGCTACTCATCTAATCTTCTCACAAAATGAATTCTCACTACTGGCAGCAGTGAAGCTAAATGCAACTTATAAAATATTGAACAGATCTTCATAAGGAATGCAACTAAAAAAAAAGTGACACTTTAATTATTATCTTTATGCTCCAGAAATATCCCATCAATATGAGGAGCAGATAATTCACAATACTGTTTCAACCACTTTGCAGAATCAGAAGATACTGGTGCATCATCCATACCAGGCATGCAAACATTAGTGCTATGTGTCTATGTACGTAGCCTGTAGTTATTTATCAATTGTTTATGCATGCACTTATTTATGAAGTTATTTAATTTATAGACATTTATATTGTAGAGCATGAGATTATGTATTCAGAAGAAAAATACTGACTCATGTGAGTCACTGAGTATGAGCCTCCTTCCTCATTTAGCTGAGAATCCCCTCCCTTGTAGAGGTGGTCTGACCTAGACCTTCCTGCCAACAACCAGTTGGTAACAGCAGTCCAAAGAACTGAGACTTTGGGAAGAGCTCAGTTTTAAGCAAACCAGTTCTTCTTTGTGATTTTCTCTGCAGTGGTCTTCCAACCTCTAGAGATCAGTTTAATGAGTCTTTTGCCCACAAATGATCCTTGGAAAATTAGTGACATTCTCTGACTGCTACTATGTCAGCATATTCTGTAACTTCCAAATTATTTTCGTGTTTTCAAAATAAGCTGTGGTATGTGCAAAATAACAAATCTCTCAGTAAATCACACAATAAATAAATAAATAAATTTCTCCACATAATTACTTGTTAAATAGCTCATTTTCCCATTGTTCCAGCATTGACAGTCAGCCACCTAAACTCAAAGTCCATCAGTTTCAAAGCAAGATATTTGGCAGGATTTTTTTTTCACCCCAGATTTCTTTTTCTGTCTACTCTTCAGTCTGTTTCCCCAAAAGATTTTAAGTAAAACCCTATCTTTACTTTAAATGTATATATTTTTATGTTTTCTCAATTCACCAAGCGTGACAGAGGCAAATAGCATTAATTAAACACATGGCTGGATGTGCTGACTATATATATTACTGACATTTCATTCTCGCTATCTTCAAGTGCCTCTTGCCATGTGCTACATGGGTAAAATAGCAGAACAAATGATACAGTATAGTCTGCTGGGTCCAAATGTATGTCTGAGCAAGTCGGTACAGAAAGCAGCGTGGTAAGTGGCTCTAGAATGTCAGTGATTCATTGACAGACATCTGCTAATGAAGAAGCAGATGCCTGCATTATACTCCACTTCCCAAAGACTCCTGCCGTTTGTAGGATGGTTTGTGGGTCGAAAGATACAACTTAGGAGCAATCCTTCAGTTACAGACAACACAGAGGTTGTCCCTGGTTGAACGTGGCACAGGCAAGAAAGGTGGATACTGCAGGGGTGGATGCAACCTGATGAGCAGCACGTGTGCAGGTGCACCTCCACAGCCTGGCAGCTCAGACGGAGCCAAGAACAAGTAAACTTCTCTGTTATTTCTTTTCCTTATCTGTTCTTAAGACTAAGTACACATTTGAAATAGCATCCTGATCATATTTCAAGTCAACATCTGAAATTATTTTGATCTATTTTTCATCCTCTTTAATAGTCTAGACCTAAAGCACCTCCTGGTTTGAGTCTGAGATTTCTGCCCCCAACTTTCTAAAATTATTTGAGTTATTTCTTCTCTGTTAGAAACTCTGCCAGCTCAGTGTTTGTTCTTCACTTTCAAGGGTATTTTATTTAATTTCTTCACTTTTAGCTATTGAAATTGGCAAGAACAAATTTATATAATGAGACTTAATAACAGTTTCTCCCATAAAGTTACCTATTTATCTCCTATTGTAGTGGTTTAGAAAGCACGAAAATGATGGAAAAATATAGGTGTAGTGATAAATCTCTGGGACTGATAGTGAATAATTTAAAATAGTCTTTATCCATGGGGGTGATGCTTGGAACCCACCCACTCCGCATGAACCTTTCCCAGTCGCTCAGACTCCTCCTTTCATAATAGTCACAGTAATATCCTCTCCACACAGACAAATAAAACCCTGTTTATCTAAACCTTTTAATCCAAATCTGTTCTATCTCTCAGTCTGTATCACTTACCCAATAGCTACCACCTTTATCTGAATGTTTTTGATGTCCTGGATCATTCTGGATAAGCCGAGCTGCTGAGGGAGCACACGCATAACACACGCTGCCAGCCACATTTCAGAAAAGCTCACTTACCCCACAGGAAAAAGGTTTTAAAGTTATCATCAGCAAAGATTTTTCTGTCGGTATTTCCCTCATAAACATCATTTAAGCAAATCAGAGACAGTGGAAGAGCAGACACTAGGGTGGGGTTTTTTCTAACCAGTAGGAACGACACTATTTTGAGACCTATGGTGTGCTACCAACAACAGCACTCCCCCCTTCCCCGCCAGTGCAAACACAAAATGGGATACAACACTTAAAGCAAGACTCACCCTTAAAGCAAGCTCCTTGGGAAACAGCTAGAGATTGATTTTGTGTTTTGTACAGCACCAGGTACACTCTCAACACCAACAAAAGCGATGTCAGCATTTTGTTCTTAATTATTTATCCATTTTTAATGGCAGTAAGAAACAAATACCACAAGCGCTTTCTTTGCTCTAAAGACCCTGATGCAGAAAAGGATGAAAACCAACCTTTATTTCCCTCTGGTTCCTTATTTACAGAACCATCTGCATGCAGTTGCAGAGTCCAGTTGAGCCCTGTCTACATCCCCGTTTCCCTCCAGCACTAATTAGTAATGCAATCCCACAAAGAGTGAAGTTGCCCGAAACCTCCCCTCACTCACAATGATTTATGTTCAATTTGTACAAATGGAGAAAATGAGATTTCAAATTTCAATGCCATTTCTGCAATGAGGTGATTAAAAGAGAGAGAGGTATTGCGTTCTACTGTATAGAATATTGATCCCAGTGCTATTTTCCTTAGCAATAACCATTAGCTCAGTATTATTTGCAAACCTCTAATGTGAACCTGGAGATGTAATTTACATTTGTGCTTTACTTATTTGCTTTAACAAAACAACACAAAAGCTTTGGGTCTTTCAATCTATCCTTATTGTCAATAAAATTAGCAGTTCATAAAAAAATTAATGTATATGCAAAACCATCACTTCCTTGTAAACTACACGGAGACTGTAAATGTTGCTCAGAACAAAAGGGAGATAAACTATTAAAAGGCCCTGGCCATTTAACAAATTGAATAGCAAACGAATTAAGACGGAGTTCCCTTTTGTCCCTTTCTTTAATTTCTGGGCCCCTGGGAGCCCGCAAAAGTTTCAGAAGTATGGGGAGGTTTCCCCTGAGGAGTGCAGTGTTGACAGGGGGTGTCTGATGGGAACATAATGGGCACGGGGAGCACATGCTTCTGCTCACAACCGGTGCCGCGGCTGTTGCCATCACAGGAGTCGCCCACTGCAGCCTTTACAGCAGAAGGCACAAAGCGCACACGCGTGCACGGGCACACACGTGCATGGGCACACACGTCCTGCATGCAAATGCTTCTGGGGAGGACGCCAAGAAAGAAAAAAAAAAAAAATGAGAAGAAAGAGCATAATCGTGGAATAAAGGACGACGGCGCTCACGCCGCTCGGGCGGCCGTTTGTCAGCCCCCAACCCTTGAATAAGACAAGGCAGTTCCTCCCGTCGCGCTGCTGCTCCCTGCAAAAATATCAGCTGCTTCTGCTGCCTGGCAGAGTTTAGAAGATGAGAACAAGGAAAGAAGAGGGAGAAAGGGGGGAAAAAAAGAAAAAGCTAATGACCCATAATTGCCATGATAGTGGAATAGGGCCCAGGCAGCTGTTTTACATTCCCGGTATGTATAGTATGCAAATATCTACAAAGGGCCGACACAGTTTCTCTATTGTGGATCCTGAGGGTAACCAAATTAGCCTTTGGCAACCATGGTAATTGGGAGGTGCTGTTCCCATTAGGAGTCCTGCAAATTATGAAGAAAAATGGACCAAAGGCTTTGTCACAAATAATAATGCCGAGAAGAAAAGAGCAGGCGGCCGTCTTTGCTTTCCTTTTCTTTCTTTTTTTTATTTCTACATTGTGTTGTTAATATCTCTCTGTTTAGTAATAAGAAAACAGTCCTCAGTGCCCTGCTGGACCCTCCTGGGCTTTCCATAGCAATATTAAGTTCTGGGGAATACTAAATATGGGACAGCAACATCAGTTGCAAATTCCCCAAGCAGAAGCCACACAACCAGGGACCGTATTCAGTTAGACAATGCTGCTTCTGCTCTATGCTGCTTTTAGCTGTGTGAATCAGAATTAGGAAAGAAAAAAACTTAGCTAGAACTCTTATTTGCATAGGACAAAATAGGACACAGAGTGCCAGCTAAGTTTTTTTTCTCCCTAACTTTGATTCACGCAGCTAAATACAGATTTGTTCTATGAATCACTCAACTTTGCTGCACAAGAGGCTACATTTTCCACTAATGATTTGAATTTGTCTTTCGTTCTTCACACCTTCTTTGATCATCCCATATTTCTCAATTCCAGCATGCAGAAAACTGTTTGATTGTTATGATCTACTAAAAAATTCACAACTGTCAACTTTTTGAGTGGAGCTCTCAGCTGTGACACCCTAAGTCAATGCCAAAAACTTTAAACACTTTTGTCTTTAGCTCCTCCTAAGAACAGGGCTCACCATCTCCATGATCTCTCTTGGCTAAGATCACGAGTGAGTCTTCAACACTCGGTGACACGGCAACGCAATCAGACCAACGTGTGCTGGTGGTCAGGTTCAGGTAACATTCACAGTCCTGGGAACACTGCACATCCATCCCCCGCAAACCCCAAGTTTTTTTTTTTAAATAGAAAATAAATAAATAAAAAAAATCACTCAGACAGTGAAAATTAGGAGATGGGCTCATTTCCTTTTGTATTTCTTCCTGTAAACTTTGTGATTACATCTCCTGAATAAGACAAAAAGGTTTCTTGGGTTCTTTTTGGTTCAGTACAAAAATTAAAGGAAGGTGCCATCACAAGGGCTAAACAGTGAAACCTACAAAACCTTATTACTGCTGCTTCCCAAGTGCTAATTCTAGGCCAGACTCCTGTTTAAATGTTATCTAGCTTTTTCCTAATATCAGAATTTAAGAGAGGACAGCAATTATGAAGAGAAAAATGAATTAGATTTCTGGTGTACAATCCAGACGACAGAATAAACAGAAATAACGAAAAAAACCCCAATCCTAAACCTCTGTTTAACTACAATATAAAAAACATAGAAGATAAAAAACAGGTGAAGTAGGAACACTGCTAAAGCAAGCTCTCCATGGTACAGCTGGCCTTTTATAGACTGACCAAAGCAATGAATTACTAATTTCTACATACTGATTCAAAGGACAAAATAAAGCATAAAGGTAAGCAAACAACACTATTTTCAAGATTTATTTGAATTTTAGAAAGTGGCATTTCATAGTGGAGAAGTTCACACTGTATGACGCACGCAGACACGATGAGCAGAAAGTCAGGCGATAGGACCCTTATCTGATGCAAGGCAGTAAAGTGCCTTTGCCTGCCATAAAACCAAACATTTCCCGGAATTAGACTTTTTTTCATTTTTTTAAAATATAAATCTGAGTCAAGTCAGGCGCCTCTTCAAATAAAAGGAAGAGCTGAGAATACTCTTGTCTTTTAAATAATAGCCTAATTTTTTATAGACACAATAGAGACTGTGGCCCAGAGAAAAATCCAACTTTCCTAGTGCCCAAGCTTCCCTCCTAATCGAGCTCTATGCAAACTCCTTCTACCAGCAAAAGAGGTTGAAAGGCTCCCGACCCAAGAACAGCCTATAGCTTGATTCTAAGGCACTCTTCTAGGAGAAGGAGTGAAGGTATGGCTGTGCCAGGCAAGAAGAAACCTCTCTATGTGGGACAGCTGTAAAAAGTTTCAGGACGTAGCATTTGTGCATAAAGCAGCTTTATGTCATGTCAGCATGACACACACAAACTTTCCAAATCATAGAGTTATCTCCAAGAAATGGAAGTTCAAAAATCCACCATGGGAAAAGTTCTCGTTGCATAGGTACTAATTAATGTCCAAGATTTTTCTGTTGGGTGGGGAGAGATCTTGTTGTGAGTAACAGACATGGTCTGATTTAATTTTTTTGCCCAACTGCTTCAGGCTGGCAGTGCAAACGGTCATGTTAAAAGAGCTGCAAACACCACGAGAGCATCCAGGCCTTTTAAGTATAAATAAGATTCTGAACAACAGCTTCAGGAATCTACAGTCATTGTGATGGCCATAAAACCTGAATCGGTGAGGTCTATCAAATTTGTAAGAAAAAATAATTATAAATCAAGTCTCACATAGAACGGTAGTGTTTTAATTTTTCATGCTCAGACTAACTCTTCATCTTAAAACCGCTATAGCAAAAGTCTTAACCCCAGATCTTTATTTTTTCATGGTTTCCCCTCAGGGCCTCTTTAAATAGCCGGCAGAAGAGTCACTTCCCCGTCGGTGCAGTTGGCACGCCTGCAAGTGTACTTAAAGTTTGCGTCTGATCAAGTTATGTGTATTGGATCTGAAACCAGTTAGTCAATTCTTTCAGGTCCCTAAGTGGCGATTTGTGGTAATGTCTACATCAATACTAACAGAGCGGTTTGCTAGCTGGTTTACGTAAAGCAAATGTCTGAAGGATGGAGGGGCTGCCTCCAAGGGTTCTCTCAGTTAATGGAGATGCGGCTGGAAAAAGAAATGTGCAGATACAAAAGAAGTGCTGCTTTTAAAAGGACCATCCTTCACAGAAACACACAGTGCAGAGGAGATGACAGGCGGGCATCACCCAGGCACACTCGCCCCAGTCCCAGCTCTCTTCTGCACAAGTTTCTGCCACGGAGCCTTCAGATCTCTGCCATCTAGCCTGACTTGGCTCCCCCTGAGCCTTAGAAACAGTAAGATAGAACTCTGTTGCATTCATTAGAATAATTGTTTTTTGATTTTAAGCAACAATCCTGGTCCTTCCCTCCTGCATTTTCTTACTCCTTAGACTCCAAATGGAGGATATAGGCCACAAATTAGAAAAACCCAAAATGTCAAGAAAACAAAACAACACAACCAACAAAGCAACCAAAAAAACCTCACACTAGGGTAAAGTGTAACTAAAAATTAGAAAAAGATAGAAAATGTCACATGAGACAAAATTCAGATTAATGAAAAAAAGCATGAAGTGGCTATTGTGAAAAAAAATTTGCTGGTGCAAACAACAAATGATAAAGGACAACTACAAGCAATAAAAAATATTGGATTAAGATTCTCATTTTCAGTAACAGCTTTTCTTTTTCATCCTAAATAGAACACAGGAGGCAAGAATTATCTTTCTGTTTGTGTTTGTAAAGTACACAGCAAAAGGGGCTGAGCTCAGTAAGGCCTTGGGGTGCCAATGAATTGCAAACAAAACACCTTTGAGTAAAGATGGTGCATTTATCCAGATGGAAGCCTGGCGTTTTTAAGACTGTAACAGAATTGGCACCGTACAGAAATAAAAAAATCTAGAGGGGGAAGAAAACCCAACGTTGAGTACTCTCTGGGACAAAAGTGGTCAGGTTAGTTCTTACAGGGGCTGGACCACACAGGACAGCTGTGCAGGCTGACCAACTCTGCTTCCTTATGCCTACACCCCACTCCACCCCTGTTATTATACACACAGGCTGTAGCTGAGACCCTGGGAGAAGTCAGTAGGAATCCGGGCCATAGTCTTAGCTGTTAGTCTTCACCAGATTTAGTACACAACCCTGCGAGAACCAGAATACATGTGTTCTCTTGAAGACTTCTGTAAACGTACCTGATATTCAGCTTCTGCTATACAGCAAACAGAA
The DNA here is from genome assembly GCA_013400375.1 of Thinocorus orbignyianus. NCBI lineage: Eukaryota > Metazoa > Chordata > Aves > Ciconiiformes > Thinocoridae > Thinocorus > Thinocorus orbignyianus. The sequence goes on along the minus strand of VXBW01008446.1, from coordinate 557,905 downwards.
GCTATGTAGTAAAGTAGTCATGAGAGAGCCTAACTTCTGCAGGCAGCGCCTCCAGGCGTGGCTCTTGTCCCTGGATGGGAATTCTCACAAGGCTCTTCTTGGGTGGCAGAACTGCTGAGCCCTTGTAGAAGGTACTCATGAAAGGATGGAGTTAATTCCCATCACTTGAGTGTGCAAACTGCCAAGGGTTTAATGAACCAAAATTCAAAAAGCAGAGAATATGTGGTATTCAGGAAAGAGTCACCTTCTAGGAAAGAATCCTGAACAGCAGGGGGACAAATAGAGGCAGAAGATATTCATATGTAAAGATGCAATCTGTAATTGATTAATTTTTTTAATTCTGTTTCTCTAAGTATGCTGCGAGAATGTTTTCTTTCCTAGATTTGTCATCATCTGTTAATTGGTTGGTTTGTAATTATTCATCACCATCTCTGCAAGCATTTAGAAGAAAACTTTCAGAAAATTATCAAATAATGATGCCACATCTTAGCTGAGGATTTGCAGACCATCAGGTAGCAAGCACACTTCCCTGATTTATGCAACTCCCACAACCTGCAGAGGTTAAGGAACAGCACTGCACTCAAGCCACAGACAAGCTGGAACAAGAGGTCTACACTCACAGCATCTATCCGCACGCTAACCAGAAATCAAACCCACCATTCCTCTAGATGTTTCATCATGTTGTTACTGACCATATTACCGGTATAACCAGCTACTCATTGCTGCCCACAAAGGAGAGCACAGCGTGAATCTGCAACACCCAAACTCTGCTAACTGAGAGCCCTCTGAGGGCCATTGGGTAGAAAGTCCACAAATGAAGGAACTGACCATGGATTGCACCACAGCTTAACAACCTAAAGTTAACTGATACGACATGGTAATTCACTGTACTAAATTCATGGTGAGGGATGAGTAAAGTTTGTATGTGGATTGTGAACACACATACATGTGCACGCACTGCTTATATAAAAGTGAGGAATACTGAAACCTGGATGTGGCTGTGAACGGGATACCAGCAGAATATACCATAGAACACCTTGGGTTGGAAGGGACCTTTAAAGGTCATCTAGTCCAACCCCTCTGCAATAAGCAGGGACATCTCCACCTAGACGAAGTTGCTCAGATAAAGGACTTGTACGGCCAGACAGGAGAGGTGAGACTGTCCCTGGTGTGTCACTGTCAGGTCACAGATAGCACGTGCATGCAGTGATGAAGTGACACCACAGTGGAACGCACAGATGGGGTGCATGGGTGAGACAGGAGCAACACATAGGGGTGAGATGTATGTAGAAGTTTAAGCAAATAGGAGAGCAATCACAAGCTAAAAACACATGTGGGCAATGCACTTGAGCATGTGTTATAGCATGTAGTCTGTTAGTTTGATTTAGGACCACAATCCTCCTGTGTAAAAATATATCTGAGCACTGGAATGACAATCTTCACAAAAGTGGAGGTGACACTACTGTGTCATTTGCCTCCAGCGCAGCCAAGAATCTCAGAGATTATAGGTGATTTTGGAGATTATTCTGCTATTTGGGATTATTATCCAAAATTTACTAGGGTCATCGAGAGGAAGTATCCCTCAACACATTTCCTGGGGCAGATTTGTTGCATCCAGACCTTATCTCCAATGGTAAAGTGTCCACAGAATGACTCAGCGTCTGTCTCTGATGCTGCACAGGAAAAAGATGAACTCCATGGACTTCCTCTGTGCCCTTGGGCACGTCACTGCCTCCACGCTCTGCTTCAAAGAGTAAAAAAATCTACTACTTCCACACGAGCTATGTGCTGATTTACACTTTGTTAAGTCATTTAAATATACTGCCTGAAGTGTAAAATCTGTGAACTGTCAGCAAACTTCAACTTTGCAAAAACTGTTGCTATTTATTATAATAAAGCACTATATGATATCTGTTTGATAGAGCAGACCCTGTCTCAGACAAAAAATATGGAATAAATGATTTCCCAAGGTCTCCTTCAACCGTGTCTTCCATGACTTTGCAAAGAAATAGAGCAGAGCACAAACCCTATGGGCCAGTTCTTCTCCAGATCCACAATTCTGAACACTGATGTTTAAGGGCATCTGTCCCTTTGGAAGCTGGTGAGCGCGGGCAGGCAGGGTATGTAAATCCCTCCTCTGCTCCAGCACTGCAACAAGCTCAGGTACTGCAAGTTTTCAAGCTGCTGCCAGTAATGAAGATGCTTTTTCAGAGCCTTTGTCATACCATCTAAGACTTAATGATTTCAAACAAACAATAAAAAGCAGCAGAAAGCCCCACAGTCTTGAGTGGCCAAACTGCAGCAAATAAAAGATTTCCAAATCTATCACATCTCTGCAACCTCAGTTCTTCCACAGAAGGCAAAGAGGGGTTTAGCAGCGTTGTTCAAGGGATTTTCAAACTTCAATTTCATTTTCTCTTACTGACAGAAAGATCCTTCCCAACAACTGCAGGCAGAAGAATAATTTATTTGTGGGGAAAATAAAGGCTAGAACAATTACTTATTAAAATAATTTTCCTTAAATAGGAAGAATGACTTTTTTTCTTTGGTTTATAATTTGATTTTTTAATTTTAAAGCTTCAAATTTATCACAAGAACACTGTAAATGGCACTTTCTAATAAATTTTCTGTGTTGCTTTCAAAATTCATCAGGACTACCACTGACACCCACCCCTACGCAGAGCAAGCCCTTGGGTTGGGAGGCTTAGCATCTCACAAGCAGGTACGAGAAAAAAATCTCTTCCATAAACAGTTTACTGACCTTGTTTCTTTTGAAACTCCCATTGATTTCAGTGGGAGAGCAAGTCAGACTTAATAAGACTAGACTATAAGGAAGGATCATAGAAGAGAAAGGGGAGAGAAGGAAAGAGATGTTTATTCAAGAGAAGGTAGTGAGAGTATTTGTTTATGGTAAATACATTTTAAAAACTATCAGTAGTTTTTTTCCCAGGCACTGAAACATGTAGTATGCATTATGTTTGTTATTGCTTTTGGGGTTAGCTATTATTTTTATATTCATTTTTGTTGTTCTTTGTAGATCAGATAGCAAATGATTGGCAGGAATCCTGTAAATCTGGAAGAATGCTCATTTATTTTCCACAGTTTTCTCCTATATTTTCAGAGATTAGTGCATCTAATAATTTAATGCTATGGCATAAATATGAACTGGAGTGAGAGCTCCAGTATTTATACACTTGCAGTGTATGTGATAGTGATATCCACGTGATTAGACACAAAGACATGGTAAAATGCATTTAACGTGCAAGCTTGGTCAGGGTGCAAGACTGGCAGAGTGAGCTTCACACCAGGGAGATTTAACAGTCAAGTCTCTGTTACAGTGGTCAGAGAAAATCTGTATTGCCAACAGATGTGGTATTTTCTCCCTGTTACTGATGTCCCTGAGAAATAACATTAAGATTGAAGATGTTTTACAGTCAAAAAATATTGTCATAAGGACTTTTTAAAATACTAAAAAATAAAATATTTTTTTTTTTATCCAAGTTGGATTTATGGCAGGTTATGTAGTAGCTTTATAGGACAAACAGCTACTTTATAAACCACTTTAAATATATATTAAAAGAAGAAAATTCATTGAACTGTAATATTTAAAATGTGTGAAAACAAATCTAAAGTCACACCTCAACAATTATCTCCATGAAAACTAATGCAGACACCTGTATTTCTGCTAATGACACATATGCAGTTTAAAAAAAGGCAAAAGATAAAAGCAAAAGTGAGATATATGGGATATTCTGGAACAAAGAAATAGACATTTAGTTACTGCTGGGGGGGGTGGGGAGGGAGGTGGGGATATTCAATCAAGCCTATAGTCCATTGTTATGAAAGATTTAACTAACCAAAAGATTCCTGTGTCCAAGAAAACCCTGCTGTCTCTCCCTGCCCGAAGGGGTGAGTTGTGCAGCAGATCCTCACCAGTGCTGGAGTCAAACAGCCCCCCAGGACATGCAGACATGGAACGGAAAAGCTCTTTTATTCCTGAACCAAAAGAAGCATCTGCAAATGCAGAACCTGCAAGCGTACGGCTCTGAACGCTTCCTAACTTTTCTGGTCTGAGTTCTTGAAAATGTACGTAGTCTCAGGCACAGACCAATGTAAAGTTACTGTTTGCTCATGATTGCAACCCAAATGCATGTATCTGCAAATACAAGTGGTCAAACCAGCATCAGTGTGCCCAGCCACTCCATTTGCCCATGGTACCCCGGGAGCAGCCCCTGAAAACCGAATTTCCCTGCTCCCCAGGGGATGTCTGTCGTACAGGTGCCACACATCATCGTGCCTCCCCATTCCCTCTTGCAGAAGGATATACCAGTTTTCCTAATTTGGGCCTTCTATCCCTGCAAAAACATGGGCAGGATTTGTTTCAAGAGATGAAAGAACTAAAGATCATCCTGAAGAGAAACAAAAAATGTGCTTACAGAAAAGTTATAGGAAACGTGTTGCCCAACAAAATAATGTTTAGCACTTTAAATGAACACGAGAGGCCTGATCAAATTTTTTTTTTTTTTTAAAGTATATCAGCAACTGAATCAATTTGTGCCATTTCTTACTGAAATTCTTGAGATTTTACTGGCAGGTTTACATATGTTTACAGCAGTGTGCTTTTACCATGGTTACGTTACCATGCTTTTAAAAAAAGTGATGGGCATGCTTCAGAAATGGAGAGGAATTTAATGTCCTCACAGTAATTACTACCTGGGACCAAATATTTTGACAAATCAGTGGCTCAGCTTGAGGCTGATGGGATGAACTTCAGTTCCTCCAGAATTTTAGCCCTTCCAGATATCACTCAACACCTGGGCAAGAACCAAGTCAAAACAAGCCTGACATGCTTTGACAATCGGCAGTGAGCAAGACCAGAGAAGAAACTCTGCTGAGAACTTGACAGCCTCTCTCTGTCCTGCCTGAAGAAATGGTGTTGGAGGCAATGAACAAATGCACAAACTTACTCTCCCTGTGGTCAAAAACATTTTGTCTCCTGAATACCTGATTAGAAAAGAGCGGGGGGGGAAACCCAAACAAGTATTCTTCAGTTAAATTCAGGAATAGGTTAAAATGTAAATTTACGAACAAAAACCCCAGGAATAATTTTGATTATGGAGAGTTGAAGGGTCTCTTCCTCCTGGTACCCTTTCCAACTCTGGAATAATGCCTGTCTAACCCCTTATAACATTCCTCTCTCTTCACTAGAGATGTGGACACTAGGGCAGCTGGGAAGAGGAAACCACTAGCCTGACGTGCACCAGGTTAGTCCCATTAGACAATTCAAAAAACTCTTCAAAAAAGAAAATTACTTTTGGAGGTGTTTTTAGTTGTTATTTGTTGTTGGTGGTGTATTTTTTAAAATATTATGACTAAGTCTGTGTGTGAGCATGTATACAGGTCATCTCATTCCCCAAAACCGACCCAAAAATGAAGGTGTTTGTTGGGAAAAAAAAAGTAGCTATAATTTAAAAAAAAATATTAAAAAATTAAGCCAAAAGCCCCAAATTAAATAACTAAACAGAGGAACTGGGCCAAATGAAGACAAAACAATGCACTTAACCCACCTGGAGAGCAAAACAGGCCATCCAGCCCTGCTGGCCAATCGCCTGGGGTTTGCGGCGGGAGGAAAATCCGCTCGGGCGCATGTGGCTGGAGAGCATCTCATGGCTGCACCGGTGCCACGCCGAGCACTCCGAGTCTTCCCACGTCCCCGTCACGCGGTGGAGATTGGCTGCTGGAGCAATGTGGGGAGGGGGAACGAACCAGTAGGTGGTGGGGGAAATCTAGCTGGCTGGGGAGGGTGGCTCTAAATTTATTTATTTATTTTGAAGCTACATACGTGGAATGAAAAAATACCCTCCATTTATTCCTTTTGGGTCATGTGAGGGAGCCACTGGCAAAGATAATAATATATGAGGCAAGAGAACGAGAGGGAGAAAGAGAGAGAGAGAGGGAGGGGAGGGAAGGAGGGAGGAAGGGAGAGAGAGAAGCAAAAGGCTTTCTATTATTCGGGACACTGGTGATGCACACTGAGGCAGTTGGAAGATTAAATTAAGTATTATATCTGCTGACCCCATTGCCATGGTTACCGGACAGCGGAAAATATTAATCAAGCCAAGCCTTTTCAGCTGAACATACCAGAAAAAAAATGCTAAATATAAATATATATGTACATATTTGCTGCTCTGCCATGCTAATGTGGAGTGCCAGCAACCAAACCACCTGGTATCATCAAGATAAACAAATTTAAAACATCCTTGCTGCATGAGAAGGCTGACGTCACCGTGGCGAGCGCAGCATGGGGAATGGGGGCTGCAGAGCTCGCTCTCCCTTCAGCCGATTAAAGAAGGAATTTGAATAAGGAATGGTAACGTCTTGCTGGGTGCCTGAACTGAGCGGGTAGGTAGGGCTCTCCTCCCTAGGGAACTAAAGCACCGTTTCCCAGCCAGGGCACGGCCACCCAAAGGTAGGCAGAAGGGACTGGAAACCCCACAAGGGTGACTCGGATGAGGTGCCAGTCTGTCGGCCAGCACGAGCCCCAGCAACGCCAGCCCACAACCCGGTTCTCCCACCTAGAGCTGACCTCACACCTCCTGCAGAAAACAGAAACAATTCCCGCCAACTTCGTCTTCACCTTCAATCTAGAATAAGCGCTCAGAGGAAACCTAGCTGAAGTCTGGATCTGTACAGCCAGCAGGAAGAATTCTTTGTTTGTAAATTCTGTATGCATGACCTGCAGGTCTCTGCCTTCCTCTAAGTGTGCTACAGACCCTGTTTGCTGGGTACGTACACAACATACTCGCACCAAAAGACAATATTTAGGTATCTAGGGCGATACAGAACAAACATCGCTGAGCTGGAAAGAGAACGTGGCCATATTATTACACAGTGTATCATAACGCATAGTAAATATCTGAGTGAGTCCGCATCTGCAGTCCTCATCCACCACCTGCACCTGGGTCTCACCCAGGATAGGACCAAGACAGGGGATTTGCAAGCTCTTTGGCTTTTGGAAAGAGAAAAACACAACCAAAACAAAAATATGTCAATAATAATTATAACATTGATATTAAACCTCTATTTTTATATATATAGATATATATATAAAAATATATATTTAACTCCAGGCTTAAACCTAGAAATAGGAATGACAACACAAAAAACTATCAGTCCCTTTCTGTGCTGGAAACCATTGGCATAACTAAATCCAAACCCCTCATTCTCTGCTTTAACCACGTATTTGAAAGGAAACATCCGTATGAAAAGAGTATTTTCTCCTAGTTGACATGTCTACTTTTGCTTTGTTGCCCATTTTTGTCTTTATTTCACAGGTAAGTTTTACGCAGCTGCTGTTGACTTGTGTAATTTTCCATAAAGTATTCAAAATATGCAGAACACTGAGGTGACAATTACACATCCTTTGCTGTGACCTATCAACATATTGAAGTGCTAGAGAAGAGTTATTGGAACAAATTGAAAAATAAAGGAACAATAAGTCACTAGATCCAATGAAAAAGGCAAGCATTTTGAAGGAATTTGAAAGGGAAGCAATTAATACATTAATGAGCATGCTATCTAACAGCTCCTTACCGAGCAGTATACGTGGTAACTAGTAGACCAGCTCAAATGACAATTAAACAAAAATGATGAAAAATTTGGGCAAGTCTGATGCAGCAGTAAAAATCAGCTACTTAACAGGAAAACTGCGCACCTTGGATCTACCAATGTTTTTGGGTACGTCAACAATTAAAATTAAAGAAAAGGTGGCCTCAGAAGAGCAGTGTTGAACAAGCAACAGTTACAGCCACGTTTGTCCCCCTTGGTACTATATGTAAAATAAAAAAAAAAGAAAAAAGATATTTCATAAAGTCAACAAAACAAGCCCAGCTGAAGCTAAGAACAATGATGACAGTGATGTCACCCAGCACCAGGAGGACGGGACAGCCCTGCCACCAGCGCAGGGCAGGGACTGGCATGAAGGAACACGTCTCCCGATACCTTCACACCCTTCAGCACAGACACAAGCACATGCTGGACCACGAGGACCATGGTGAGTGTGGTGGAGAGCCAAAGCCCCCATCCCACGTGCAGGGACATCCCACACAGCCACGCGTCACAGACAGACACACACGGTGATACGCGATCTCCTCCCAGGATTCTCAAAGCACAGCAGATTGTGATCACGAATATGAATATGCATAAAAAATATTTCATAGATTATACAAAACAAATGTTCTGGTTCATTTGCAGTTCTGTAAAACCAGAGCCAAATTTACTGAAGGCATAAACAAGTACATCTATTTCATTTTTTAAATGTTAATGAAGAATGAGATTGTTATTTGTTCTTGGTCTATTTTGTGATTTTAGCCAATAGTTCTAGCGATAATTATCAACTGTTTATATTTAGATAAAAGCAGCCCATATGGCAATAGCAGAACAATCTGATGTTTAGATCCTCAACTACATGTTTTCTATAAATAATATGATTGAATAACTGTAACAAATTATTTCATCAGTCTAAAAGCAGATACCAATATATAACAACTAAGAAAGCCATTTACTCATTATCTGCAAATAATAAATACCTTCTAAAGTACATTTAACACCTAGGAAAACACAAAAATACAGATATTAACCCATAAATGTTTACATGAATATATCTTGAAATTTACTTCTTAATTTCCCATGGATGCACACAAAGTATCAGATGGGTTCTTATGATAATTAAAGGACCTGCCTTATTTTGCATACATAAATGCTTACTGTTATTTGACACATTTGTATCTGAATCTTACCCAAATATCATCCCTATGCAAACTATCCGATCAATTTTGCAGATTCCAAACCTTATGAATTCCCCTCCCAAAAGGGACCTTGATTCTCGACTTGAGGACCCTTCACAGCTTTGAAAATCTTCACAACAATCAAGCTAACATCATTCCCGACATTACGGCAACATCGCACGCACCAGGAGAGAAAGGCTTCAGCAAAGCCTTCCCAGGGGTTTTCGGTCTCAGTACCCTTAATCAGGATTTCCAGGTTGCACAGCCCTCCTCCTCGCACAAAGGCACAACCCCAAAACCAAACCAGGACTTGGGCAGTGTGGGCAGCCACCCCTTCCCGGCGGGGAAAATGATTGCGGCACAATGGCCGGCACGGACAGCTTAGGGCAGCTGTGTCATATAAATTGTCAGCAATGACCATAAGCACTCAGAGAAACAATTTAATTCCTCACTCCCGCCATCATGGGCTGATATATTCTTTCAAGGTCATTACCCAAGGCTAGGAGGGTCGCATGATTAACGAGTGACATGTCCAATGAGGGCGGCTGTGCCTGAGCAGGCCTTATATTAATTAGACAGAAGCACTGAAAAATAAACGGTGCCTAGAAAGGAGGGGCCAAACTTGAACCTCCATGGCTGCTGTACCTCCCTAAACTCCGAAATTACCATCCTGCTCCTTCCCCCTCAACAGTAAACCGCTGCTTCATTACAGAAATTCACAACTACTGTATACAAAAGATGACGCTTTCCTTCTTTAAATGACTTGGGCTCTTGCCTCAAGTTTCCTTTGAGCCTTTATGTTTTTCTTCCTCCTTGCCGTAATTCATTGACTTACACCCTGTAGAAGCACGAAAGACAACTACACACAATTAATTGCGCACCTCGAGAGATACCTAGAGCAAATACTAGAACATACACTGGCCCATCACTGAAACCTTTAGCAATTTAATCCTGTCCCCCCAAAAAAAATTGTAGCAGTTTTGCAAGTTGAACATTTTTCTAAAATCTGAAAGTCACTTTTGTGCCCTAGGTACCAGCTGGGCATTCCTGACCACGTCTCTTGCCTTTCCACAAAGAAAAATAATAAAAATCCCATCAATGAAACTTAGTTGATTTTCAGATATTTTTATAAATCAGACAGGAGATTCCATGCTGTCAGCCACTAGAATGAACTATTGCCTTTAAACAGCAAAGACTACGAAAACAAGTCCAAAACCCTAAAACTAGGGCAGCTGCTACTGTGCTAGAAGTGAGATTCAGTTATACCAAAACACTTGTTCCAGTCATCAGCAGATGAAATCCACCCACTTCTCTTCATCATTGCCTCTCTAAAGGGGTACAGAGGCAATAGCCATGTATTGTGATTCTAGCAAATACTGAATCCATTTGCATTTTTAGAGCATTCTGAACGGTGAACATGTGTGCAAACATGAGCTTGAGGCATGGCAACCAAATACAAATAAGATTCCATTCAAACAATTCGGTTCGATTACTTTTTTTGCATCCATGATGCTCATCTTTAATAGGGACCTTTGGGTGAATACACCTTGGCATAACTCTCACCAGTTCAGACAGGGCAACCCAAAAGCTTTCTTCTATCCTACATCTTGGTGCCAGTGGCAGAACGCTGCACTCAGCATCTTCTGCTGAGACCCACAACTGGATGGTGTGGCTCTGAGGAAGGCACAGAGATGTTTTAAGTCTTGCCTGAATACACATCTCGTGCCTGGGCCAGCTATGACTTTGACTAAAAAGGGTCAAAGAAGTCCAGGAAGAGCTGCTAATTACACCAGCTATCACAGCCCTTCGTTAGGCAGTACATTGCTGTCAACAAACTAGTGTGCAAGAACCTACTCCAATACCAAAAGCCTGGTAACTCACTACATAACTTCATCTCTGCCAGACAAACGCCACTGGAAGGAACCTCCTGGCACGCACCTTTCCAGGTACGTCCCCTGTAGAACTGTGTGGTTTGGGATGACCCCAGAGTGCCAGACCAGACAGGAATGGGCACCGCTCCTTGTCAACCCAACCAAGTCATCCCCAAAAGACACAGGGAAAGTTGGACCTGTTTTGGTTTGAGGGCTTTTTCTTTTCTATTTTCATTTTGAGTAAAACAACATCTGGCCATGGAGAGACCCTAAATCATCTTCATCTGCCTCTGCTGCCAAGCTCTTTTTGAATGCCATCTCTCCCTTAGCTCTGGTGTTGGATGCTTATGTCCCCTTCTAGTTGCAAGTACCAAAGTGCAGGTGAGCCCCCCCAGCCCACGTGGCTTAGGCTCTGGTGAAGGAGCATGTCATCTGAAATTCAAGAAGAACTTAATATGGTACTATGTAACCTTATTTCTTGTCACTTAAGTGCTTTCTATAATAAAGGAAATGAAACCATTTTTAATATTTATCACACTTTCTGGTTTTTAGACATTCCATAAAGACAGACAAATATTATGCTGTATTATAGAAGAAGAAATAGCCAACTGAAGATTAACTGACTTGAAAGGATAAGCAAATAACAAACAACGCGAACAACAATAAATTAAGGCCACACAGCTAACCAGCTATATAAACTTTATATTTAAGAAATAAAGGCCCCTCTGACGGCTGCAGCTGTGACCTAACCACTCTACCATGATGCCCCTCCGAGGAAAGGCTGTAAATAGTAGAGCTACCCACACAGCCTGCAATCCTCCCAATACCGTTTCTTCAGTTCCCCGCCACATTTTATAATCCTGCTTATTCTCAGAGCAAACTAGATGAATTTCTGCCATTTTGCTTCCCTGGTGGTGTGTCCTGCCAGCTCCTTTCCCATCTACCATTTCACGGGGTTTCATTGCTCCCCAACCATGCACTTGTACTTTTGCATGTTTACAGTGCTCCTGCCTCTGCCTCTCTTGTTTGTGAGCAATAACTGGGCTCCCGAGGACCTGCAAGAAGGTCAGACTTTCTAAAGCAGTAATCCACCCACTGATTAATGCCCCCACAACACACAGCACTGTACACACCAGTCTCTGTTGGTCTGGGGATATCAAGCCTGCTGTGCCCTGCTGAACTGATTTGATGCTATTAAACCAAGAGAGATGCACTGTCAGCAAAGAGGCAGCTCAGGACTATCTATACTTATTATTTGGAGAAAATGCCTTTGGACACTACCGCAATCTCAGATTTCCCCACAAAAACCTGGAAAACAACCTGCTCACTTGAGACTACAGCACATTAAACAATGCTGGGTCTATCTGTTTGAACAGAAAGAGGGACAACTGCTTAATTTTCAACATATATAGGTGCTGCTAACAGGTCTGTCTGATGTTTATGAAAGTATTTTAAATGATAACATACCCAGGATCTCCCTGAGCAAGAAAAACCTGATTTCCTGAGATTCTCAGCACTCACAGCTTCAAATGACCTAAATGAAGTCACCTCACCAGTTCTGCAAAGTTACATTCAGGTGTACCTAATATTCAACTGTTTGTTCAGCCCATGATATCATGATGCTTTCCAACTGCTCAGGTTGTACAGAAACCACAACACCCTACTGTATTTTAGCTCACAATATTTACTAGACAGCACTTTCTTCTCAGTCACAGCCAAAGCTTTGGTACTGCAGATCGCTCATCTACCTCAGGGCAGAGCTTGGGACTGCAGATGGTATGTGGCTGAAGTGGCCCACGTGCTACAAGGAGCTCAGATCTCCCAAGACCCACCTACACACTCCAGGCTGGAGTGGCTGCCCCACATACACACTGGATAAGATCTTCACCCAGCAGACTACTCACACTGTTCTGAGGTAGATGTATCCTCTCTGGCTCCACTCCTGGTGCTAGAATGTTCCTGTAGCTCAGCTGAAAGCTGTGCCTGGTGTGGGAGAGCAACCAGCCCTCACAGCTACAGACACAGGTGAGTGTGCTCTCAACTAATCACTGCAAATTAACAATCCATATTAACCCTCTGTGGACTTGCTATTTTTTTTTTTTTTTCAGAACTCCCATTTTCTGCTTTCAATACATTGTTATAAAAGATAAGGATCACAAAAAAGAGTAAAAGTCAAACGTGAGCAGCAGCTTCTTTAGGGTGTCACTGGTGTAATTATACTCATTAGCTTTCCTTCATTCTCACTACACAGACTGCAAAGGACAACAGAAAAAAAAGCAAAGCTCTTTGCCCTAACTGAAAACGTTTTGTCCATTACCTGCTTCCTATAATCTGCTATCAAGGGTTCTAAGGCAATTTTAAAATTCCCCCCAGAATGTCTGTTGGACACTTAAACAGAAAAGCACCAAAAACTGGAAGATGGAATTCAGCCAAACAACTAAATACTAGTGGCTGGAATGTTAGACTGGGAAAAAAAATATTTATTAATCCAAACAAAAGTTTCAATTTATTTTCTAACAACGTAATTTTGATTTTCTTCTTCCTTCCAAAAAAAAAAAAAACCCCAAACCCATTAACAAGAAATATAAAAAATTAGCACAAAAGGAAGTTTTGTCAGAAGTAGGAAATACGTAACAATGGCCCTAGTAGCATGTCCTCACCAACAAAGAATTCTGTGCCATTCTTACACTTCTGTTCTTCCATGCTAATTCTCTTCACTGATACTTTTAGGCTTACTTCCAGGTTGCCTCATCATAACATTCATGCTGTCAATCCCTACACTGCGTGTGCCTCCCTAGCTTCCCAGATATCCTATGAAAATCAAACCAAATTTACCCTTGGTCCAGACCAGCTGCCCCAGCCACGGCATGATTATACAGCGCAACACCTGCATCTGCAAACAGGCTACACTTTCAAAAGCAGGCAGGCAAACAGGTGTGTAATTTTAGGAAGACACAAAACATTAGAGGATGTGGGAGAGCAAACAGGAGCTCAGGTCTCAGGGCATCTCTGGAACAAGAGGAGGAACAAAGACGAAAACCAGCCAGTATCATTGTAAGCAAATAGCACTGAAAGTGTAACACCAGGAGAGATAAACACATGCATGTGAGCATGTAGGCAGGGGCCGAGGGGGATGGAAATATCCCCAAAGAGCTGAATATGAGTACTTATGGCAAGCCTGCATAACAGTAAAGTGTGCATCCATCTTCAGAAATGCCTATGTTGGTACCACCTGCACCTGGGTATGCACGGACATACCTGGGTTAAAATCTATAAATAATTGCTACTATATAGTGATAAATAAATAAAATATATAATCTATCATGCATAATATAGAATTCATATCAGGAATAAATAATAACTCTCAATAAACCCATTTTATTACAAAACTAAAAACTACAAATGTTTCCCACCCCCCCTCCTTCTTCTACTCCTGCGGCCTCTGGCTCCACACTGCTGTTCATCACCTAAGGCAAACGCTCTTGCTCCCCTTCCCTCTCTGTTTCTTTAAAACTCTAAACCACAAGGCAGCACGCGAGCAACGCCATAGGTCACGATATCAAAAGCGGGAGCTTTTACAGGTGTCCTCGATAACACAGGCAATAAAAGGCAGCAGCAGCAGAAGCAGAATCACTGACCTTGTTTGATGCTGCACAGTAAAGGGAGACACCAGCGCTGCTACGAGGAGCGAGATGCACCACGTAAACAGGCTGGGCTTTTCTGCTTTCTTAGGCTAAATCTTTCAAAAGTAATTTCAGCAGCTAATACAAACCAAAAAAACCCAAAAAAACAAAACAACAAAAACCAACCCCGGTATGGCTCCTAACAACACAAACTTGGCCAAGTGACATACTTCATAGCAACACTGATGATGGCCAAACTTTTCTCACGCTCTTTGTTCCTCCATGAAAGCAGAGGCCACGCAATGGGCACACAAATGCCACCTCTTCACCACGGAACCCCAGGCAGCCCTGGCAGGTTGGGTGCTTGCAGCCGCTCCAGCACGTGTGTGGACACCTTCATGGAACAGCTGCCTGATGCAGAGGTGCACGCACACCTGTGTACAAGCACACACACGCACATTCTCCACATGGCAACCGACATTTCTTTGCACACACAGCCAACAGCCAAAATACACATTACCCACCGAGCAGGGCAGCCTTCGCCGATTTAACAGGTAACCACAATTTTGGCAGGTACAAAGGCACATGCTGGCCCTTCACGATGGTGGTGGTCTCTTCCCTCAGAGTGACCACTAGGAATCTTCCTTTAAAAATTCTGGGTGTTTCCATTAAATAATTTTGGTTTACCCAGAAACGTGAAAAAAAATCCCATCACCTCATTCTCTAGTCCTGTATGTCTATGGTTACCATCCTTGTGAAAATGTGTATCACAGACAAATGCTACATTAGCCCTAACCACTTTTTAAGATATGGAGGTTTATGATTTTGAGTTGGTAATACTGTTTGATGCATCTGTATTCAGAATTTACTACATTTTTGGCCCTTCACAGGAAGGCTATTGGGGAAAGTCTGGGTGACTCTTCTTGCCTCTTGTTCTTTCTCCTAATCAAAGACTTTCATCATTGCTTTTTTTTCTGGGACAATTTCTCCCATCCTCAGGGAGGCCACATTTCCAAGGACGCTTAATTTTTCCCTCTATGTCGCCCAGTCCTTAAGTAAGGCTGCAACACAAGCTCTTCTGAGGTAGTGCTGCCTCTGTCCTGCTGAAACATCGCTGCCAGATCTAGTCCTATTCTTTCAGAATTTCTCTCCTCAAACACTGAGATCAGCTTGGATCTAGAATAAGTTCTGGTGAAGGCAGAGCAGTTTGCACTATACTCTTGTAAAGATTAAGATCTGTTAAGTAACACAAGTACTACATGTGGGTGCACATACATGGTCCACAGATGCGATGCAGAGACCACATGCTGCACAGTTGCAACACGCTGCAAACAGGCAGAGCTCACACACGCACAGAGCAATTCCATGCACTCACACGGAGTATTTCTATATCTGAATGCATCAGAATTGTTTTGGATTAATTTATCAGGTGCCTCTATACTGCAAATATACTGCAGATGCATTCCCTGCAAACCTCTGTAAGTGAAGGTGGGATCACCATTTGAATGGTGGCTTTTCAACATCAGCACCATCACAGGCAATATTCTCTGGCGTGACACGAAGCAAAGGCCAACATGAATTAGAGATGCCAGAAAAGCAAGATTCCTCCCCTCCCATTCCAATCCTTCCCTCCCAGTAACATCCAGTTCCTGTACATTTAGGAAGGGCAGAAATATCACAGGGCACTGTCAGGTAGGCAGTTCACATGAAAAGCTGACTCTCATGCTATTTTTAATGTGTCCCCTGTGTATTAGAGGAGTATTTACGTTACATCTATTTAAGTGCATGTGAGTTTATGTGTTAATGCCTGCTCACATATAGGGGAAAAAAAATACACAGCATGGTTAGTCAAATACATGTAAATACAGACAGAATCCTATTTATTTGCCAGACCACACAAAGGCTAAGAAATGAAAAATGCACTCACGCCCTCTGACACCCTGGCCGAGTGTATGCACGAGAGCTCTCGTGGTAGGGACTGAAGACTGGCTTCTGGCTCCCTCTCTCTCCCTCTCCCTTTTCTGTTAAGAAGATACTTTGAGCGCAGGGATTGCTCACAATCTGGCTGTGTGATCCACATGCAGGACTTGTAATATGCCTGCTATTTCCCTCTCTCTCCCTCTCCCCCCCGCCATCAAGCTTTCCCCCACCCCATCCCTCTTGTTCTCATGTTCAGTGGTTATTTTAGCTTAATGTGGTGACATCACAGCTCTCTTAGTGAGATAAAGCCCTCGCCGTGAATACAGAATACGGCTCCACTGATCACTTCCAAATGATGGGATTTAGCGAGGTCTGATATTTAGTGCTCATCCCTACAGCAGAAGATGCTGTGTTCTGGTGCAGCTCAGAGCAGGTTTCCCTCTGAGTCTGCATGGCCCCTGCTGCAGCGTGTGGGTGACGGCTTTAGTGGCTTACTCTGTAAATTGGGAGTGAGACTTGGGAGAGATGCTTTTAATAAGTTCACCCATTTTCGAACAGCAGAGGAGAACGGCTAAACACCTGTCTGTTGCAATTGCTTGAATTTGGTGGGGATTGTATGCAAAGACTGAAAGGAGACAGTTCTTAGCTGAGCAAAGAGATGGAGCACTGGAAGACATCTCATTTTTCAGCATCATGGAGTAGCCAAAACCCCGCTTTGTATTAAAATAAAAATACGATGTGCATTTTTAAAGTTGCCCAAGAACCCCTCCACAACTTCTTCCTTATCTGTAATTCCTATTATATCAGATTTGCAATAGCCCCTCAAGTTTTCATGATTTTGTTCTGCGTTCTTCTAAAACAGGAAACAAAGAAATAGCACATGATATTATAAAAACTTAACAGTGGACCAGATAAGAAATGCAGGGGGAGAAAATAATGCAGTCAAATAAGCTTTCCATTATTAACAACTGTGCCCTGAGGTCTACGGGTATAGTCCCAAAACCTAAATTATCTTAAATCATGAGGTTACCAATAAAGACAGCTTGGGACAGCAGAAGGGGTCTGTGATTTCAAGAGGTTTGTAGACCACGTATATATGATTAACATTTCCGTGCTAAGGTTTATTACTTCATTATAATATTTTCCATCATAAATGAATAGGTAAAACACCTGACTATTAAATATAAACCTATCCCTCAGGATGATCAGATTATCACTCGAATTCAAAATCTTTCTGAATTTTTAATAATGCATAATAAATAAGATTATTTATGCACTTCCTTCACTCTGCTTGCAGGGCCCACAATTACGTATCGCCTCCCCTCCTGAAACGCACGGTCTGCAGGAGGGCAAACCGACTGCTCCCCCTCTCTCCTCTTTCTTCTCCCAGCTCAGCCTGAGACCCCTACATTTATGTGCAGTGGGGACAACGAACCCACTTTGGCAGCCCAGCCTCACAACGGGCATCCCCAGGTCCTGGCCACTCAGTTTTGGAGCATGGGGTAATTAGCAGAGCGCAGGAGTCGTCAGCCGTGGAGGAGGCAGCTGAGGAATCAGGGGCAGGCTGATGGGAAAGTCAAGTGGAGGCCTGGCTGTCTGAAACCTCTTCAATAGATCTGTAGTCTGGACTTGAACCCTGCCCTCTCACCTCGGGGTCCCATATTTCTTCCCCCACCCCCTCCCTCCTCGGGGAAGGGCCATGACTGACCCCGTCCTCCCACCCGCTCCCCCCAGCTGCCGCCTGCAAGGGGCAGGAAAGCGAGAGGCGAGAGGAGGGGGGAGAAGGGTCCCCGACTTCCTCACAGGTAATTAAAGGGACTGTTTTCAAGGTTGCATGGGCAAAAGACAATTCGGCCTAATGAAGCATCGATCGGCCGGCAGTAGGGTAGACAGGAGCTGACATTCACTCCGAGGTACCGCCAGCCGATGTAAAACACCGCACCGGGAATCATCCTCGCTGTTCGTCATTGCCTGTGACCTGCCTTGGGGAAGACGGAGTTTGCTTTAAACGGATATTCATTCCGTAATTACACAAACTTGTATGCTGAACAGTACAGAATTATTATTAATTAGAGGCGCAAATTATTTTTGTGGCGGGGCTTTTTCCGCGTGTGTTTGTTTTTCTTCTTTGGGATAAATGTTCTTCGTCGTTCACATTATAACCCCGCCAATCAGTGCTGATGGTGCTGAATGCATGAGGTCAGTTATGGAGATGCAGGAAATTACTGGGGATTGGCAGGGACGTTTTTGTCAATTTGTAAGCAAAACCCTGTGTTATTGCCAGGTTTTCATCTTTTCATCACTGTCAGCCTGTGCCGGCATGAGAGATCTAAAAAGCAAAATCATCTCAGAGGCTGCTGGAAAAATTAAAGAGGGAAGATTAAAAATATATTAAAAATATTTTTGTGTAAAATAGAAAGAGGAAACAGGTACTTACATTAAAAAAATTAAGCCAATTAAGCCCCTTGGACAGTGCTGACATATAAAGCTCGCCGCTTACCCTAACCAGGCATCTGCTCCCTCACTCGGAAGCCGAGCAGCTCGACAGCATCGCGCTCCCTGGGCTCCCAAACCTGCCCTCGCCTCACCCAGCCCCTTTCTTCTGTCCCAAATGTTTGCATTTGTAGGATGTCTGAATGGTAATAAAAGGGCCAGGAAATGATAGTTGTGCCAAGTAAATTGGGGTGAATGCTGGGGGAGGGGGGGATGGATCGATTGTGAAACAACTTGCGCATTATCTGGGAAGGATTTGCTCACGGTCCTGCGCTGCTCCGTGTTACAAGAGGCCCCGCACTCAACAATAGCGTGTCCCCTCGGAGCAGGAAACACAAAGGGAATTTGCTCTGATTCAATCCACACAGTGAGGCCCCTCTGGGGCTAAAGAGGGTCACTTTTACCCTGGCTAAAAATAAAGAAAAAAAGATTTTTTTTTTCCCCTCTAACACACACACACACACGCATGCACGCACACACACGAGCTAGTTGGAGAAAGCAGCCCGCCTCCACTCGACGAGATGCTTAAAAATCACAAGCCTTCTCTCCCATTTTTTCCATTCACACTTTAGAATTTATCAGAATTTACTGAAAAAAAAAAAAAAAGATATGTAAATAAGTGGACTGTGATCAAAGGACGGCAAAAAGGCCTCTTCCTTTTATTCCATTTACTTGTATAACAAGTGCCTTTACTAGGGGACGGCTGCAACACTGGCCCCTAATAACAAAGGAGGTGACACTGTTAGGGCACAGACCTGTAAACTGAATTTTAAAAGACACATGAGAGCCCAGATATCAGGGTTCTGCTGTATTCAGATATATTTGTTTTCTAATACTTTTTTTTTGTTCAAAGCAGCAGTTAGCGTTCTGGTTCTAATCCCAAATTCTTTCATCAAGAACAGGTCAGTAAAAGAAAGGCAGTAATTGCGTGCAACACCTGCTGAAATTAAAAAAAGAAAAGTTTTTCCCTAAAACCCGCTAAAATGTAGCTCAGCAGATTCTAGCTGCATTAATTTGGCTGAACAACAAGATATTGCTGGGGACAAACTCTGAATAAAGCGGTCCCGAGTTCCCAGAATTGGCACAGCTCAGCCTAAACAATGGCTGCTTCCTATTCACCTTAACCCAGCTTTTCAAAAGAACATCCCCAGAAACACAAAGCATCAGCGGGAAATGGCAATTTTATGAATCCTAATCAATCAAAGGGCTTATTAACTCAATGTGAAGCCAGATTAAAATCTTTAATTATAAATCGTGCTAAAAGGAAAAACAAAATGTACTTATGGTACATTGAAAATTCCGGATATTAACATAGTTGCCATTATCTCTCTCAATATTAAATTTCCCCTCCCTGCCCTGCAACATGCTCACCTTTTTCTGTTCCTAAAGAACAGAACTGTCGAGCAAACTCATTTTTCTCCTTCCTGGGCTTATTAAAATGTATTCTTTCTCCCCGCACGCTCGGGTTTGCAGGGGAGCGGGGTGGGTGGTGGGGGTGCGGGCAGCCCCATTCCAGCCGCGCAGGCGGTGGCGGCGAGGGGGAGCGGTTGTTTATTAAGTGGGCCGAGTTGGAGTTACAGATGATTATTTAAAAAAAAAAAAT
>VXBW01008446.1:384657-523669 GCA_013400375.1 Thinocorus orbignyianus | reverse complement strand
TTTTTTTTTTCATTTTCTTTTCTTGTAAGGCTGGAGTTGGTCTTTCCCCCTGCTCTCTGTACTACTGAATGACAGCTACAGCCCTCAATGCCTCTTCTACAACCTGAAATGTATTTATACTTCTCTTTTGAAAAATGAAAAGTGAATACTCTGTGTGCCCTGTGTAAGACCAAAGTCCAACTTAACTGAGAAAGAACAGAAGAACTATTAAAGCTGAAAAGGTTAAATTTCTGTCCCACCTTACAGTTATTTTGAACATCTAAGGGAAACCACCTATAAGCACCTCCCCAACCTATGTTCCTGCAACACTAAACATTAGTCAAATCAGTAGCAGAGACTTGAACAGCATATACCCCTCTAAATAATGCTGGGAATCTGACAGAAATTCATACAATTTAAAAATTTCTCAGTTTGAGCAAGTTTGCTTCTCAAAATACTTGCCTTGGTGCCCTAGTCTGTCTGGGGACCAGCCTGCGCAAACTTTAAATGTGGCTTCAAGTCTGGTGGTACTTGTCACAGCAAGCATAGAAATACATGAATGGACAGAAATTAAAAAAAGACAAGTCACAATCACATCACAAAACCCAAGCAGAATGAGAAAACACTGTTTTTCCAAACCACAGGATACTACAGAACTNATGCAGCTGATTTTTAAAAGCCACTGACATAAGTTATGGGTCTGGAAAATTTCTGCTATACAGTAGCATGTAGTAACTCCTATAAAACGAGACTTATTAAAAAAGAACAATTCCTAATTAAGATAATTATCCTGAAATGTTGTTACATAAGCTGCAACTCATACTCTTTTTATTAATAATACAAATGAATCTCCAGATTGTATGAGCCTGAACGGATGCCATGCACTGCCATGGGAAAAAGCTGTTTGCCTGTTTTCCAAGATAAGCCTTTTCTAAATCTAATAAATCAAGTCGAGAAGAGACCCCCACGTGAACATCAGAGCCAGAGATCCATTTCCATTTGGCTAGCGTTAACTGCACGGAAACCCTTTTTCTCACAGAAATCAAGCTTTTGGGCAATTGGGAAGAAGGGTAAGGGCGAGCCCATTGGAAGGTGGCTGCGGTGTCAGGACAGCCCGGTGGGATCCCCGAGTGCGGGAGGGAAGAACGGCGGCGTGTTGGGCTCCAGCAACCGCAGCGGCAGCAGGCGCGGCGCCGAGCCCTCCCCTCCGTTCCCGCATCACACCTCGGCCAGCGGGAACCGGGGCGGCGCGGAGCCGCAGCGCACCCNAGCCCCGGGCGGCAGCGGCGGCGCAGCCCCGGCCCCGCGGCTCTAACCCTCCCCCAGCCGCCAAGGGCACCTCCGGCAAAGGGGCAGGCGGGTCGGGAAAAAGCTAAACACCCCAAAACAAACCCCCGTCTTGCAAAAGTCAATCCGATTCCTAAGTTGTAAAATTAGGATATTCTTTTCTTCTGAAAAAAAAAAAAATATTATGCGATACAAAAAGTAATATTTTTGTTTATTATTACTGTTTTGAGCAATTCGCACTGCTGTGCTATCCCTGTTTGAAATGAAGGCGTGATGAAAACTGGAGTATACTGAATTAAAAACATTAGGAAATTAATCTGATGAGAGATCCAAGGCCGCACTTCAGAAGCGCTGCCGCTGCAGGACGTTATCCTGTATCACTTCCACCCACATTCTCCTTCTTCAGCAGTTGTGAGAAATCTTACAAGTTTGTATTTTTTGTTTTCTTTCTGATTTCAGAGCTTTTAAAATGTTAATAATCTTTCCATTAGACAGCACCACATCACACTAAGCTGCACCCCAGTGCAGACCCCCTGCTTCCCTACGCTTCTTGTGAGGACTTCTGCCATTATACAGGGGACCCATAGGTAAATCTCTGTTGTTTAATTTTGTCACCCACATTGTTTCTGCTATCATGCTTCCCTATTCAAAACAAAACAGTGGCTCTCAAATGCTTAAGTTTGCTCAATGTTACAGCTTTTTTACAAACTGCTGTGATTGCCATTATAAAACGGATAGAGCCAGCATTCCCCTAAAACCACTTTAAGTCCTCAACAAAAGGCCATGCATTTTAAAAGCAACATGGTTTGTCCATTATTATGATTTATTATTATTTGCATTACAGTAGTACCCAGAGGCCCCTGCCAGGGTTCCTTTGTGCGGGGCATTGTACAGAATACACAGCAACACACTGATCTGAAAAACTTAAATTCAGCCTAAAAAGTTCCAGACCCATGCTCTCTAGGCATTTCCTCACTCGATGTGTTCATCATTTTTATCATTCTAAGGGGCATTTCCCAAACTCCAATAATTATTTTCACAGTAATACAGATTTAGAATTTTCCCAGCACCTCTACTTTCAACTTCCAGGTACAACCCTGCAATTAACACAGCAACAGGCTCAGAGGTCATCTGTGCCAAACTCACAGCCAGGGTTTTAAAAGTCCTTTGGATCCAAGGATATGCAAGGTAATTATAAGCATCAAGATGATATTAACTGGACAGCACCAAAGAAAATAATCAACCAAAGAAGCAAACACCACCGTTGATCTCATGTGATTCTCTTTCCTTCAGCTGAAACAGAAAGCCTAAAGCAGCTGCTCTAAATGAGAAAAAAAAAGCATTCAGAAATACAGTAAGCAGAAACGCAATATGGCTATGGATGCACAATGTGAGTGTGGAAACAAAGGAAAGGTGAAGAGATTGCATATATCACTCTTGAAAGCAAGAGTGAAAATAGCCTCTCCTATCTCTAAAAGCAGCTAGGGATGATTCGCAGTAGATTTTTGTGTAATAAAATTCCCCTACGTTTCTTTACTTGGAAAACTCAGTTTATAGGTCAGTTAACAAGTATTAAAACTGCAAGAGAACATGAAACGCACCACCTTTTCCTTTTGATCCTTTTCCCTTTTGGATGAAAGTTTTGAAGTTTGGAATATAAAATCCTTGAATTTTTGTTATGTTTTATGCCTCCACGAAGGCATTAAAACAAAAGTTTGTGGGCTGAAGAAATATCCCTTAACTAGTAGAGAATTAAAGCAAGCTGTCCTGCCCCAGCACACCTGTTAGCCAGGTGTGCGCCTGCCCCAGCTCCCCAAATGGAACACCTCATTTACAAAACAAATCTGTCTAGAAAATTACCTGCCCCTCTTGATTGCGGCAAATGGTTTTCATCAACCTGCACTGAACTGTACTCTGTTCTCCCCAAATTTACAGCATCGGGTATAAGAGTCATTGTAGGAAGAAAAGGAATAGAAGCAATGTTTAAAAGCCATTAAATAAATAGAGGGTCCCCACTGAGAATGGTCAGTGCCTTGGGTGTCCATTCGTTAAGGTAGCTTCCTGCTGAGCACACTACATAGCCCACCACCAAGCACAGAATTGGCTTGGCTTAAAGGTTTTAAAGGCCCTGTTCTCTTGCAGGATGCTTCGGTTTTGAAATCTATCAAAGGAATCTCAAAACAAATTACATGGTAAATTATTATCTCTGTTCTGGCCTCCTCTCTACACCCCACTGTTCAGCATGAATGACGATGGGAGAGCCGCTTGTGAAAGCCTGCAAGATAAGCAGATTACAGAATGTCAGGTGCCTCGGGCTACTCTAAATTTCACAGCCAAACTTCGCTGGCCGAATCAGTTCATCTCACTAATATGGGTCACAGGCTATTTCAATTAATGCACCTCTAATGACTAACATTTGTTCCTTAATGTGAAAGGAATAAATACAGAGATACACAAAGCAGCAATATGAGGCAAACTGCTCTCCCCTTGCCTCTCATCAGTATCACTGCATTTAGTTTCTCTAACTAAGAGAGATGGGGAAAATAGGCTTGCAAGGAATATAGAATTTCTTTCAGAAAGAAAGAAACCTTTTATGTAGCTTTCCTATCATTACCAACGCATTTCTGGCAGCTTTCTGTGTCCTCTAGATCCCAGTGTACTGAATAACAAGACCTGATACGAAAACAGAATGCAGAAAACAAATTAGCATTTTGAAAATAAAAAGCATGGCTTTTAATCCTATTAAGATCATGGCTTCTTTTTTTTTTTTTTAAGTTCTCTGAAAGATATACTGATGTTTTCATTAACATAAATGCTGAAATCAGCATTTCCTTTGAAAGAAGTTGTTAATATTTGGAAATGGTAGGATTTCCAATCCTAGATTTGATTGTTATTCTATGCTACCCTGCAAGTGCCAAGGTCATGGGGAGATTCACCTGCACACTGAGCTAAATGAATGCACTCGGCCACAATACATGTATAATTTAACATTCTCCTCTCAAGTACCACCATGCATTCCTAAAAATATTTTATTACAATAACAAATTGGTTTCGAAATCATGCATTATGTATCCTGAAATTAGGTCTGCCAATGAAACCTGTATATACAAACATACAAGCAACCATGCAGGACAGCATGAACACAGAAATTATAGGTTCTAGAGGAGCTGAAAGCAACAACTAATTCTTCCTGTAACTCCAAAAAGTCCTTTTTTATTACTTTAATCTGCATAGTTAAAAAGAACAAAACAATCAATTGCTGTGAAATGTATTTAGAAATCAAATGGCTTGCCTCTTTCTAGATGTCTTTATAAAAAGAAAATGTTTAACTAACTGCAAAGTGCACAGTATATTAAAACATACATTTGGGAGTTCATTTCTCAAGGATAGCGTTGGGAAAAATAATACAAAGCTTCTCAAATATTTAAGAGTATTAGTTACATTTCAAAACTTTACCATTAGAACATTTTAAATGCTTTTTTCTTCAGATCAAGCTCCTCCAAATATTTAAGATGAATTTATCAAAAAATTCCTGCTAAATTCTTGATAAATAAAACTAGTAGTTTGCCATTTCTTTTTTAGCTAGCTAGTCAAAGAGTTAAAACTTTCATAATATTGCTGAATTTTCAGTAGCAAATGCTGTAACATTAATGCACTTTCATGACAGATGGTTGTTTCTGATTTGCAAGTTTCATTTTAAGTTAAATATACATTGATAAAGCATCCTTTTACAGCCCAAATATTCTTTTTTCTCATGCAAAATAAGCATGTTTCTTGGTCAACTGACATTTTGTTAAAATGGACTTGAGGTAGCTATTTATGAATAATTAAGATTAAAATGTTTCTGTGATTCCCTCAATGCTTTTTTATTTTAAAACATTTATATCATGTCAAAATGGACTTATTCTTTCAAAGGTAACTTTCCATTAAAATAATGGAGAAAATGACATTTCTAATTTTGATAATAGCCCTGGGTTCTTAACTAAAGTCAAAGCCTTCTGCTGCAGAAGCATGACATTTTTTAGGATTAATACCATGATGTGAATTCTTTATAATGGTGCTAAAATACTTGAAGTATTTAAAACGTGACAAATAAGATCAACTAAATTTCCACTTTAAAACAGCAGCCCTGACTAAACCTTTATTTGGGACTATGTATTTCACTTGGTTAAAACTATTTGCTTTCCTGTTATTTCTGGTAAGAAAGAGAGTCTGGCAAATATTACTATTAATTAGACTTCGTTCAGTTTTAAACTTTAGGAAGTGTTCTCAAGAATAGCTTGCAAATGTGTGTTCAGACTGAACATTTGTTATTTCATTTCTATTCCAAGAAGCAAAAATGCAAAATATTCTAAAAGACTGTGGTTTGCAACAGGAAAACCAGATTAGACTGAAGACTTTACATTTCTATAATCTTTTAATTCAGTAAATATTGCATAAAATTAGAACCTTTACACTCTCCGTTTTGAATACAAGTGCAAATGTTGCACTCAGAAACTGTTTCTCTGTAATTTCGTTTAGATGTTCTGATATGACTAGACATACAGCTTTTTCAGTAGCGAGATTATGAGAAATAATTATCTCTAATCTAATCAGTAGTATCTGAAAATGGTAAATGTTAGCAGCTTAATTTGTGATTTCTTAAAAAGCCTTTTGTATTACTGTTTAGACTGACACATTGAAGCTTTGCTTTTAAAGCAATAATTAAGAAATTGTTGTCAGAAATTAAATGTCACTGACAATTTTAAACAATTGTAAATGTTCTTCCCCCTTTCTTTCCTGAGGTTGAGCCTGACAAAAAGGGAAATCTAAACTACCATTAGAGAGGGGAACACGAGTTTCCGGAATGTTGTGGGGTTTTTTGCAGTAAAGAGATGTGATTCATATAAGTAATAAGCAAACCCCACGCTATGGATTTTTAAATGCCCTGGCTTGTAATCCAGAGGTTAAATGATTAAACCCATTCCTGCACTTTTCAGTTTAGCTGCAGATATGTTTCCTTGAATTTAGCTGTGGGCAATTTCAAGCTGAATAGGAACTGCTCTTTTATTTGTTATTAAAGTCCATTCCTATCTTTCAAAACTGTTTGTTACATGTATCTGAACATATACACGTATTAAGAAAATACATTGAAATAAATACATTATAAAAACTGGATTAAAAAAAAAAACACTCGGTGTTCATTTTTGCATTGCAAATTACTTAACGAAAATTATAAATGACAACACATTAACTCATTAAATACAACCGTTATCTTTCTTGTACGAATTCAAATACAAAACAAAACAAGAATATTTTCCAAACATTGCATGTAATCCTTAAAAAAGCAAGGAATTTCAAAGGCAGAGGCGGTGGGTGCCTGAGCTGAGGGTAACAAGATGAACACAAGCAAATGCTTCCTGATGAGATGCAGCCAAGTGGTCAGTGACGGTGGATGCGTCTCAGCCAGAAGCAGAAGCTCCGGATTTGGAGTAGCCCTTTCAAAATGACACTTACATAAGAATATATGCACGTGGGAAGTTTGAAAAGCACGTAGGAGATAACAGATATATTAAATATTTCCTTCCTGATTGCTAATTATTCCTCCTGAAAAAGACAAGGGTGTCTAATATCCTAACAGAGCACTATTTGCTATGATGGTTTTGTTATTTTCAATTCAATAATTTAGGTTAAATACAGCAGATACTGTAGCAGCTTGCAGACCCTCTGTACAGCTTTCTGGCTGGCAAGAAAAAAGATCTGAAAGCTAAAATGGAAGAAGGTTTCTACATATTTTTCCTCTTCAGGATCCTGCAACTGGCTGGTGAGCTGCACGACACTGAAAAAACATGCAGGCTCCTAACAGGATTAAAGGCAGAGGAAGAACATACAAATCAAAAGCACGCTGGTGTCTTTCAGTACAGTTTTGTTTTGTTCACGAAATAACGCCACCCGATAGGATTTAATGCTGTAAACACAAAGAGCTTGCTTTGAGCCCTGAGTTCAGGGACCTGTCAGCGGGGGGAGGCAGGGTGCAGGGGCTGGCTGGGAGCCACGCTCCGGCCACCACCGCAGGGACTGTCCCCTCTGCTGCGTGTCCTGCTGTGAAACGCGGCCGAGCAGTCGACACCTACCATGGGAATCAGTTTTTAGTGTGAACAGTACTTTTTTGGGTTGGATACAGTCTCCAGTTCCTCCTTCAAATTAGCTTTCTGATAAATGCAGATGTGTTAATTAATTCTGCCTTTGGGGTACTGGAAGTAATCTGACCAGAGTTTGAGATTTTAATGGAAAAGTTACAGAGCCCAAGAACTCCATTTTACTGTCATTATTAGAAACTCAATCCCATGGGAGTTTTTGCTGCCCAGAGACTCTCCAAGTCAGCTTATTTCACATCACTGGCTTGTATGACAAAGGGTTTCCTCAAGCTATCTTAAAATCCATGACTGCATTTTTCTGCAACATGTCGTCACGGGGCAGAGAGTGAAACCTGTACTTACACCCTTTGGGAAGCCAAATCCACTTCCCCCGCCACCACCCTACAATAACACATCCACAAATAAGCTGCTGAATCATTTTCGGGACCAGACGGTTCCCAAAACAACATCTAGGCAGCAGCACAAGCACAGCGTCTTGCACACACGTACACACTCCATCATGGGAACACCTAAATTTGACCGAAAGGAAATCAGATTACAAACCCCACCGAGGAAGGACACCCAATATATAACCGTGATGTTCTGTATAAGATTGTCTTTCACTGCAGGCCATGCCCACAAGCCAAGTCTGGCCAAGGATGTGCGTTCAGCCCTCTGGCTGTGTCTCCTGCAGCTCATCCTGGGCACCCCCGGCAGGCTCCCGGCCATGCCCACGGCACAGAGGAAGCTGAGGGAAGGCTGCACAGGCTGCGACAGCAAGGATGGCAGCTTGTCTGATGGTCTTAGTGAAACTTTTGTTGGTAGCGGTTGTCTCCAGGCTGAATAATTTCGGTTTGGGGAGCTTTAAGGGTAGTAGGAAGGTACAATTCTATCCACAAGGCTAACTACCCCAAGAACATTACCAGAAATAATACCAAATTGTACTTTCATTGGCAGAGCTGTAAAAGTAAGTCAAAGCAAATCCACTGATACTGATCTATGTTTTGTAGCAGCACGTGAAAATAAGTAAAAACTGATTTAAAGCATGTTCTCAAGAAATAAGACACATTAAGATCACACTGTGACAATTTGATACCTAAAGAAGTTATAGGAAGATGGTGTCCATAAAAAGAGGGCTTTACCCTATGTTCAAATCACAGTTGTTTTTAAGTCCCTTGAAAAGTAAATCCTACTTTTTCTTTCTCCCTCTTATTTCTACCTTACCTTCCCCATCCACTCCCACTAGAAAACAATATTTTGTTTAATTAAGCTTAGCAGATCACCTATACTTGAATTTTTTTTTCACAGCTATATGATTTTTATCAAACTTCTCTTTCCACAAGTGTTCTTCCAGCAAACGAAACAGGAAAGCAAGATTTAGTATTTGTTTTCTAACAATAATGAGGAGGCAGAAAGGTTTCTTGCTGTAGAACAATTTTACATGAAGTTACACAATGACATTTAGGGAAAACTAAACCTAGAAGCAGATGAAGTCCCTTCCAGTCAAACTGAAAGAGGCGCAGAAATTCTCTGTCATTTGATACAATTTTTATCTCCAGATCACCTCTGGAAACTTCTTTCTCAGGATATTAGTTGAGCAAAGTTTCCTTTCCTCTTTTCATTTCAGAATGGTTAGCTCGTGTTTGATGTGGTTTGGGTGAAATGTCAGGCAATTATGGTGATGCTCTTGCTTTTCTATTACCCTCTCTCTTCCCTCGATGGCTTTTAAAAACCACGCGTACCCCTCTCTCCTGCCCTGCCCTTGCGTGAGCGGGAGATCACCCCTGGCCCAGGTGAAGGGAGGGCAGCCCCAGCCGTATCTCATGCTCCCAAAGAGACTCTGTGGCTACAGTAAATCCAAAGTGCAGTAATTCTGAAAATGATCACATGCATTTTAAATAGCAATTTAAAGTGATTCTGCTACACATCCCTCAGTAAGGCCTACACCAAATTACTTTCGTTTTACTGTTTCCATGCTTATTGGGGCTGATTCATTACATAGCTCACAGTCTATAGGAACAAGCCATTTTTCAGTGTAACAGGTTTATGGTAAAATTAGATTATAGATTTATAAATCCTTAGGATGAAACCCCCATTTATCCCATACATGCAGAAAGGGACATATTGTCTACAGTGTCCTTTGTAAGGAATAGCTACTCTTTTGGTTTTCCCCCTTCTTAGACAGTACAGGTAGAGCTTTGTTTTCTGTCAAACTATTGGCATGTGATTGCCACTACATCTTCCTTTATCCTCTTTAGTGTATTTATTTTGTCCCCTGAGGTCCTTGCCTCTTCTAAAAAGGAAGGCCTAAGAGACTTGATAGATGTTATAGCTATTGTCCAGGAGAATCTATGGGCTAGCAGACAGATAGTCCTGCAAGTCATGATCTCCATCTTCTCGGAGCCTGGAGCCCAGGTACCCCATTTCCTATGGCCAAGATGCAGGACAGCATAGCTAGAGAAGGAGGAAAACACGAATCTAGCTTGAAAAGAATATTTTTAGATTGAATGAAATACACCAACCACAAAGAAAGAGAGAGCAAGACCTTGGGAAACCATGGGACTTCTTTCTTTCTTTTTTTCTCTGTTTTAAAGGAAAACACTGTTTTCTCTTGGTGTTGTTAAAAAACAATTCCCATTTAAGAAGTGACAGGCAGGACTCTGTAATCTGTACATACAATTTAATCCTTTAAAGAATCAGCAGAACCCACATCAATCAAGCCTTCATCAACTTGTAAAAACAATATTTTGATTCAATCAGATTCAAAGCCCTGAAATTCCCAACTAATTAATGCAGGGTCACTCAGAGGCTGTGAAGCAATGGCTAGCAGAGTGGTCAAATATTTACCCCTCAACATAGTAGACATTAGGACAACCAAAGGACCTGAAGAGTGGGCAAGAATAGATAATGCGACTCTCACTGCAGCACGTTTCATTCACTAGAAGTATTTGGATAAAGAATTATTACAAAGGAGAGAGAAAAAAGAAACTGAAGCCTCTGCTGTAAGCAGCATTCTCACATCCCGCTCAAGGGCTGTTAAATGGTCAGTGACCCAGGCAACATCCTTCTCATTTTTTGGTTTTTAACATGCATGTCTCCAGACAGTTGAGTTGTTTTGGTTATAGTCCTTCCTTATAACATTCACAATAAATTACATTATAAGAACGTAGACAGCAAAAAATTACTGAAGAGTCCAAACCACTAAGACCTTCTGGCCTGCTTTGTATTCCTAGAAAGGAGTCTTGGATTCAGCTTTTTTCCTTGAAATATTCTTAAAATATAAGCCCAGCATTCTGTATATTCTTTGCACGAAGGAAATTTTCACAGCGTGCAGGGGGTGCCTGTGTGCACTGCAGACACATCTGCCGAGCCTGACGTCTCGAGGTGATTCTTTGGAGTTCATTTGATGCAGTTTTAAATTCTGCCTTATGAAAAAAATATTTTTCGGTATGTTCCACTCCAAAGCTAAAATTTTATTAATTCTTGTACAGTGCATTCATTAACACTTATAACTTGTTAAATTATAATATATATAAGCATATATATATACATACATGAGGATACATGCAGCTGAGTGCATTCTTTGACCTTGTGTATATGTGTTAAGACATATAATATACACCTATTGTATATGTGTGTGACAGAAGTGGAAAGACTGGATGTCAGAGAAAAATAAGAATACATCTGGAGTGCTGGTCTCCATGACACCTGGCCACTGAAAAATCAGATCTTTCTTGAGAGAAGTATCTCTCCGTTTCTTTGCAGGGGGGACGGCGGGGGTGGTGGTGGTTCTGGAAGTGCTGCACACACTCCCACCCTTTTATCCTTGGCTAACAGCAGCTTCATTGAAAACATTCTCTGTCCTAGACCGTATCAAATCTTTCCAGGACCCAGCTACTCCAATAGATACTCCAAAAACATACAAGAAAGTAATTCACTGCAAAAAGCAAGGGAGAAGTTTTTGCTTCTTTCACAATTCCTTTTGGGTTATTGTGCTTTTTTCATATTTATGTATTTTTGCATTTGCACTCTAGAGCTACACAAGGGATAGAAATGGAGTATAGTTTGCCTTATTTTGCTATGACTTTTGCTTCTGTGCTCAAATTAATCATACTGGAATATGTACTTTGGATAGACAGACTTTAAATTAATGATTATGAAATTAATATGTGCTCTTCCTTCCACAATAAAGTTTTCAAAGAAGTTTAAGACCAACCATTTAATAATTTACAATTTTTACATTGCCTATGTTTTGAGACAGCTTGAGAAAGAATTATACACCCAGAGGAATTTCTGAAAAGCCATCTTGTAGAATCCATGCTGACGGTATTTCACTGGAAAAACCATCAGTGCCTGGTCACACCAAAGCATATTTTAGAAGGATGTCCTCTCCCAGACTACTGTAATAGTGGTAATAATATCGATAATGAAGAAAGAGATCCAGATAATGCTGTCTGGGGAAAAAAAAAAAATTAAAAAAAAATCTATTTCAAGATATCATCACTAATCTTTTCATAATCTTACTTCCATCTGCATAGGAAAGACCAGAGAAATAACCCAGAGTTGAAGAAGTGTTTCTCTATTTCCAGACACGTGTCTTACAATGGGGAGAGAAAAGTTATCATACCTGCTTAAAATGTTAGTTGTAAAAACCTGGATTAAAGCATCTCCTCTTTAATTTACATTATTACTAATACTCGACACCATAAAACAATATATGAAATCCTATTTCTTTCCCCCAGCTACTGTTTTCCTTGTATTTTTGCACTTCTCAAGCCACCAGCAAACTTGACTTGGTTGATTTTGAGACAGTTTCAACATTCTGACTCAGAGCACTAGTACAGTCATGAAGTGTGGGTGATCCTAAGATTATTCAGACCTTAAAAATTGCAACCACATATGTGATTTTTGCCCTGAGCTGACCTTTGCAACAGACAGGTCATTCTAAAACATAAAAGGAAAAAAGAACAGAACCACCTGCTCCATGCTAGAAACTGGGTCTGCATGCTATGTTTGGATTGCTAGAAGAACATATAAATGAATTCACTGCTACAAAACTGCATTATTTCCATTTCCTTCTATACTCCACTTGGAAAAAATGCAAACTACTCAAGTTACTACAGATTGAGAAATTCTGGGATAGAAGCAGTATCCCTTTTATTTTTTAAGAAAGAACAAATACACTGTGGAATACCTCCTATTCCCAGCAGTCACACTGACTGATATTTTCAGGCTGAAGGGTCACTCTGCAGGCCCTAAGGCAGGGCAGAGCTTTGATTCCCTGTCCTGCTTTACAGGTTATGTGGCTGGCATGGATTTGCTGAGGAGATGCCTCAACTCCAAACTCAGTTGTTGATAGGCAAGCATGAGATGAATACTCTTTCCATAAATCCATCTTTATAATTTACATTCTACAGATTTCTATTCAGTCAGGCATTTGAATAGGCAGATTACAAAGTATTTTCAAAATCTCAATGCCATCGAGGAAAGGTAAGAAACTAACCAAAACCCTCTGAAAAATTTCCATACAACAGCAGAGAACTTACTTCCTTCTCCTTCCAGGAAAAAGGATTAATAAACATTATAAACTCCATTTGCACGTTACTGACTCATTTTTATTTTGACATAGAACAGATAAACATACTGATGGATAGAAAACCCAATGCAGGGACAGAAAAATTAATTATTTCCTTTGCTGGTACCCACAACACGCACCCACCCACAAAACTGTTCAGGTCAGTGGAAAAGCTCTGGACACAATGCATTACCATGCACAGGGTTACTTTGAAACAGCTTATAAAACGTCTGGAATATTATATATATTTTTCTTTTATCATTCTTCTCTTTGGATTTCACTTATGTTCACTTTTGCTATCAGACTGAGGGTGATAAATTGAAGACGAAAAAGTGCACATTTCTCCATGTCTTTTAAAAAGCACTTGAATAAATATTATCCATGCAGCCAAGTGTGTCCTGCATTTGAATATGTGCAAAGCAGTAGGGATGTCACCAGAAAGAAACATCTGCCCTGCAGCTCTTACCTCCAATGCAGTCAATGTATTAAAAAATGATTTATATTAGCAAACCTTCCTGATGAAATTAATGGCTCTTTTTGAAAGCATTACTATTTCAGTCTCACCTCAGATATTAATCTAGCATCTAATCCATAATTGTTTGTAAATATGCGCTTTTGTGAAATTATTCTTTTATACATCCAAAGATCTTTCTTTCCCTTGGTACCATTCCTTCTGCAGTTCTGCGAACCAACATGAACTGCTCCATGAAGCAGTGAAGTGGGATGAGGCTATTTTTAAGCTTTAAAACAAAACAGAAACAGAAAGACAAACTTTAACAATAAATCATCGATAAATACACTAAATGCCCTGGGCATTAACAGAGATATTACCTCACATACATAAGTTCTATCTTCTAACACTTGTGCCACTTATATTTCAATGTAGTAATGAACAGAAATTAAGGAAGCCTGAAACCTCTGCTGTTAAAATACATTCCCTGAAGGAAAAGCTTCTTCCATCATATTTCAATGCAAAGTGTGTCCCCTAATATCAAATTGTCTCAATTCTTTTCTTTCCCAGAGATTTTCTCAAAGGACAGGATGACTAATATTGTACCAGAAAAATCTCTCATCATGATGTCTCTGAACTGTATCAGCTCCTGGTCTTCCCAGCCCCATTGTACAGCAGTCTGTCCCATCTCAGCCACCAAAAGTGTCATCTGGCTTTGCATCTCTCCAGTTACTGTTTTCTGCCCCCCAGATCCTGCAGGTCACCAAATATGTCACCCCATCTTGGATTTAGACACAAAGACATTACACTGATACATTTCCCCTAGTTGAAAGACATGTCACCTTGCACTTGTACCTGTGGCCAGTGTCTGTATCACCTTGCCTTGTGCCACTGCTACTAGGAGTTGTTGGTACTACCTGCCCTCTAAGACTGTCCTTGTACATTTCCACATAGCTTATGTCTCTACTCATTGCTTCACTCACTCCTTCCTACCTCTACAATCAGCATTTCACTTCATCTTTACTCTCAGTAACATCCATCACGGGTTTAGTATCAGAAATTCTTCTGGAAATTAATTTTTGTCTCACTGTCTAAAATAACTGGAGTTTTTTCCTTTCCCCCACCAGAATTAAAGAGCTTAAATAGAAGAGCAAGATAGGCGCATGCCAAGACCAAGTAACTGTCATTGCTATATGGGCTAGCTCATTTTTCTCTTTATGATCCTTGCTATATATCTAAAACTAGACTGTAAGCTCTCTGAAGTAGGGCTTGGCTTTTCTATATGCTCCAGTAAAACAAATTACATAATAAAAATAACTGATGTTTGAAATGTAATTGGTCACTAGAATTTGCAAATCGGTAAGATAAAACTAGAGCAGCTCTGTAAATCAGTAGGTGATGAATTGTCCCAGAGTAAAATAATCTGAGCAGTCCCTGTCAGTATGTCACACAGTACGTATATTTACAGTTCAGAGGCACTCTGCCTTCTTAGTACAATTTGCAGATTCCTGATTCTAATCTCCAAAAGCAAAAGACTGCATAGAACAGCAGATGGATTATCAGCACAGGGTGTCTAGGAAGTGCTCACACCCCTGCTCGGAGGTTAACATTTGATTTTTCTATTGCATGGTCATCTTTGACTGAAAGAATCGATACACAAAATTAATTCCTAGTTCTCAACGTTACCTTTTCAATTGCAGCTACAAAAAATAATTGGTTGTTCAAAGCAAATAAGAAACAAGCTAACTACAACTGCCATGACTAAAATTTGAAAACAAAAATCGAGTAACTGCAGTAAAATAATCCCCCAAACCCAAAAAATTAAAACTCGTGAAAATTAACTTATATTCTACTCCAACAAACCCTTCATTAAATATAAGGTTTAAAGGTTTTGTAGCATGCCAGCTGTCTGTGACACTTTTGGTCACAAGGTACTGACAATTCCATATACTCTAAAGGACTGGCCTGAAAACGGCTCTGCTTAGGCCTTTCAGATGTAAGCCAGTCCGTAGAGATACACCAGCCTTTTTTTTTGTGTCCTTTCCATACAAGTGCAGTCAGGTTTTTCAATCAGATTGCAGTATTGAATATAGGGATATGAAGAGAGCATGGTCTAACTCATAACTCGCCTCTTTCACACCGATTAGTTAATACCCACTTCAGTGGTCTATGAATGTGTCTTTTGACCAC
Source organism: Thinocorus orbignyianus (assembly GCA_013400375.1). Taxonomy (NCBI): domain Eukaryota; kingdom Metazoa; phylum Chordata; class Aves; order Ciconiiformes; family Thinocoridae; genus Thinocorus; species Thinocorus orbignyianus. Next base: position 508,071 of record VXBW01008446.1, on the reverse strand, counting down.
CATTAATCCACGTGGTCTAAAAATGGTTTCAATATTAAGTAGTAATTTTAATAACATTTTTAATTAAACACATGGTGATAGTGCCTGTGAAAAATACTGAAAGACAACCATGGTACAGAGTCCAAACCCCCTGTCCCAGTGACCTGTCCCATGACGTGTAGGAGCAGCAGCACAGGCAGGGAACACCACCTCTGCCAGGTAAAACAAATCTGTAACTCAACAGAGTGACCATCTGCCACATGTCTTCCCCTGTTGAAGCTATTAAGAAGGCCTGTGCTCATCAGATTACAAAATAAGAATATTCAGGCTATTTCTACCTTTATTTGGACACTCACTAACCAATTACAAATTCCATTCGATTTGGGAACGGGAACTGAGAGCTATCACCTGAAAGGCTGGTGAGTTTTCTGGTTACAGCTACATCCACCTACAGCTGGGTTACAAACTGCTTCCTGTGCCTTGATTCTCCAGTAAATAAATTTGGATTTCATAATACTTAAATCCCCCTACAAAGCACCCTAAAACCTAGAGATTAAGATTATTACAAAAAATATATATTAGACAGTTAAAAGCAGTTTAAAATCTTGCTTCCAAGTGTTCTCTTTTTCCCTTTTTCATCATATTGGGCAAATTACTTAACCTATTTCTTGCTGCCTTCTGCATCTATTCTTAGTAATAATGATAAAAGTTTATATCTAAATTTAAACATTTATAAAGAATTTTCATAATTTCCCTGTAAAATGCTTTGAAAGGGTCAAAGGGTCACTATATTCAGTGATCATTTGGAGTGGATTTTTAATTTCTGAAACATCTGATTTTTATTCTTGGCCTACTGGAACAAGTGCTTTTTCTGCATCTGCCCAGAGCCGGCTCTGTGGAATTTCATGGCATTGCCTGGGATTCTGTTTGGAAGATGGCAAATGGTGGTGTCACAGGGTCAAGGCGCTTCAACATGCTGGTGGTGCTTAACTTCAGAGATGGTTATTTTAAGCTTTAATTAACACAGGGACAGTTTTACTGCAGAATCTAACTTTGCTATATTGGACATGGGGGTATCGAAACCATTTGTGTAGTGATGACAGCAGTATCAAAAACATTCACTGTTCTGATGTATAGCATGCAGAAAAACTGTGTTTTGGATTTGTGACTGGAGCTCTTCCTTTGAATGCCTTATTTTGAATACCCCCAGTGTATACCAATATACGCATTGATATTGCACTCAAAGAAAGGCTTCAAGCTGCTTGGTCATTCTGTACCTGTGTCTGAGTGAGTTCTTCAGCTTCTCTTTCATGCTTTTCAACATAAGCCTTGAACAAACACATACAGAGCCATTCTCAGGCCATTTTTTAGAGAGATCACCAAGACTCTACACTAATTATTCTAACACAAAACTAACCAACAAATGCAACTGAATAATTCTTTGTCCTCACTCAACAACAAAGCCCACTCTCCCCTCCTTTGTTCTTTATGGATAGAAATGAGCAGAAAGCATTTCATTTTGCTCTAGAAAACCCTATCAGCCTGTAGTTAGGAAGGCAAAAGGACAGATCACTAATATCAACTTCTGTCCAACCTCAAGGCCATCAGAACCTTGAAAGCAGTATGGAAACCAGACACAGACTTGCTCTGACTCTCAGCCTGGAGGCACACGGCAGGCGCATGGCACATCTAGCTCACAGGTTTTTCCAGAACTTTAAGCAATATAGGTTACCGTGTGCTGTTACTGCTCTCTACGAAGACAGACATAAAGGATGCTGCCGTGAAGAAATCAACGCTTCACACTGCTTTCAGCAGTGTTAATGCACAGTCTGTGGTCTTCCAAACCGAAAGAGCTGAAAGAGCTAAAAAGAAACTGTTCTCCCTTTACAACTCATCTACTAGTCCAAAATGAGTGAGAAATCTATAAAGGATTAATTAAGACAAAATGTGTTAAATAAAACACCATCTTCTTCAACAGCCAAGGATTATATCTCAGCATTTTGTAACAGGAGGTACAGATTCATATAGAGGGGAGAGGAAGAAACAGGGAGGATGCAACATTAGGGTGGCTTTAGCCACTGCAGCACTGAGAATGGCATCGTGTGGTTCCCATCACGCTGGAGCACTCCCTTCCTTACCTTCTGCTCAGCTCCGCTGCCAACCGGACTTACTGCCTCTTAAACAATTTTTGTTCTGAGATTCGTTTCATGTATCTCTGTCTATATCTGAAATGGAGAAAAATAAGTATTTTCTCCAGTAAGCTGTCAACCCAACTACCATACAAAGACCCAAAACTCTAATCCTGTCTACATTACTGTCTACTGTGCAAAGAAAAGCGAGCCCGTTTCCAAGATGCTTATTTACCTAATAGACTATAAAAGGTATCGAGGGAGTCATTCCATTCAATTGGGTCAATCTTACGTATGTAAATATGTATTTAAATTTGGTAAATATGTACAGTATTTAGAGCATGTGGAGAATGATTCTTCTGTGGAATGGGGCACCTCTTTCAAAAGGTTTACACTATTCCAGGTAAATTAAACTCCTTTACACACCAATAATGAAAGCTGAAATCTGCTGGAAAAGAGAAGCCCTCTTTTGTTAACTGATGTGAGTAAACATTGCTGAGCTTTGCAGCATTTTAATTGAAGTTATTAATTAAACGTATTTCAATGAGATTAACTTAGTGGATTTGATATAATATCTAATTTTAAGGGTAGAAATAAACATTGTTTCACATGGGAAATGATTAATTCATGAAAACAATTTCATTATTTAAGGACTGTGAATATATATATTTATACATATCTATGTATATATATGTATGTTTGCTTACATGCACTAACCTCAACTATGGAAAAAAATCATTACATGTGCACGTGCTCCTCCTCTCTGCCCTTAAAACACAAAGATTTCCTAAAAATAAAATTCTTGGAAACAGTTCATTGGTACCTTCAGCTTTCTAGCTGGAATACCTCATAGGAGAATAAATCTGTTGATACTAAATTACTATTCCCACTGCTTTAAGCCCCTGAATTCACCGTGCAACTAGGCTAAGCAGACCTTTATTAAAGAAATAGTTTTATTAAAGAGTTCTCCAAGTAAAAACATCAGACTGTTTGATGCCGACTTGTTAGAACTCTTAACAGAACAGTTCTGAAATAAATATATTTTTGAGGTACTTATGTCAGTACTCATTTTTGTAGGAGAAACTTTTCCACAATCCAATGGCTTATTAAGGAATAATGGAGGGTGGAGGGGGGACACACAGGAAATCAGCATATTTCAAGGCTTAGAGTGAATAGGTTTTCAGCCATAGCGAAAGCTCTGGAGGTTTCATTTAACAGAAAATTCCTCTGTAGTCCAAGTTCACACCTCGCATAGTCAGTATCAAAGTGCTATGCAATGAGAAACACATTAGACTACACTTATTTATATTACACCCTAAACAGCAAGTCTAAATAATTTAGGATTTCTACAGCTTCAAGGGGAAAAAAAAAAACCAACAGTTACCATTTTTAAAGTCTGAAAGTGTCTGCTGTTGGGCCTCCTAGGGACATCAGCATCCCTTGGATGAATGACACAGAATGCATGAGAAAATATAAAACCTTTTGATTGCCCTAACATTTGAAGTTACTTCGGGGACTGGGGGGCAAGCAAGGGAGGAAGGGAGAATAGTTTGGCTCTTGACTCAACTTTCCTTTGTAAAAATACAAAAAAAAAAGATAAAAGATAAAATTGAGGCTTGGACACACACCAGTGGTAACCAGAAAGTCAAGAACTTGGGCTGGCGCTCTGAGCTGTCCAGGCACCATGTGGTGTGTGCAAGGGCAGGAGCCACTTGCCCAGGCAGAGCCTGACGGTGGCCAAAACAAGGTCTCCTGCAGCTGGGCAGTCCTGCTGCTTGGAGTGGCCACCCCAAATTGCATGTCACCCCAGGAAGAACAATGCTTCTGCATGCTGTTTATGAAGACCTAGTTGTTTAATCAAATTTATGAACATGTAAACGTCATTTCATAATTTTGCCATTCTAAAAAGAGAAAGCAGTATGCCAGAAATGTCTACCCTTTTCGGAATTTCCAGATACACTATTTATATATGTATGTATATTATATATACAGTGCATATTTATACATCCTCATTCATTGATAAAAGTATTTAAAAACATGTAAAAATCAAACAGCATGTTTACATTTTATTAAAGGTAAACAGTGCTGTTACATTTCTAAATATAGTAGCAGAAATATATTTATGTCTGTCTTCAAACAGGCTTGTGAAAACTAATTAACAGTATAACCTGGATTTCCATATGCCTGAACCAAACAACTATATTCCTGTTAACGTTCATGCAAGTTAACAACAGATGTAAGGAAGCATTGGGAAGATCAGATAGTCCATATGAATTACAGAATTGAGAAAAAAAACGAGAAACTGTCCAAAAGTATGAATTATTTTTCCTTTAATATAACAAGGCATAACATACTGATCATAGCAAAACCTGGAAAGGCTTGCAGAACTTTTTTTCAGCTTCTTGTGCTAATTGTGACCTACTCCTAAGCAAGCTGAGAATCAGCTCAGGAGAAACCCATTCTCCATCTGATGTCTACTGTTGTGTATTCTAGAGGTCCAGATGATATATGGAAAAGCAGCTGAACTTTCCTACAAGACATATTTGTTCTTTTTCCCTCTGAGGTGATTATTCTTGTCAAGTGAGGCGCTGCAAGAACCAATGTACTAGAGTACATTTGGGTCTAGGTCCAGCTCTTGTACATGGACCCCATGTTTACCGAGCTTGTGTAAGCAACTTCTGCTTATTCATTTCATGGGACTGAGCTATGTCAGTGTGGAGGGAATGTGGGGCACCTAATATTAGTATCATAATAAAATCAGCTTTTGCAATCAGTCCCGACACCTTCAGCTCACTGCTGTTTTCCATTAAAATCTTCTCTTAGATCGTTATACAATGAAATTCAGCTTTCTGCTGCCTCTATTTCCAACAGATTATAATGAACAACATCTTACGTTTGCATAATACCTTTAGTAGAGTGTCAGAAAAGAATAAAGTACTCTTTCTAACAAAAGTCTGGTTAGAGTAGAAGACACAGGGAAATCAAGAAAAAAAAAATCTTATGAACTAGTATTGAATTTCAACATTCTACTTGCTTATCATACAGTATAAATAATTCACATTTGAAAATCTTATTTCCAGAAATGTTTACTGACACAGTAAAAATCCATGTGAGAGGTTACTTGACACGGCATGTAAAAGCACACCTAAACAGACTAGAGTGATCACAAAAAGGATGAGAAAAGAATTAAGCTAAGGAGAATATCAGCGAAGAAAATATATTGTCCTGAAGAAATTATCTGGCAACTAACAGGTCAGGTACCAGAGTTTCCTTCATTCAGATCTATCCCATGGTAGAGACTGCTGTAGTATACCTGACTTCCTCTACTCTCCACTCTTTGATCTAGTTTGTATTTTGATTTGAAAGCTATGAAGAGAAAATTACTAAGAAAAAAATCTACCAAGTTAGGGAAACAATATTGAAACAAGCTTTGTGGTTTTGAAAACGTCAGATAATCCAACGTACTGGAGAAGGACTGAATAAAGCAGGCAGAGGCAGGGCCGTCGGTGCTGGGTGCCTGGAACAAAGCTCCGGCAGGGAGGACTGAGAGGGTGGCTGAGGCCGGGAACAGCAGAAGCTGCTGCAGTGAGGTCTGCACACAAAGACATATGAGGCCCACAGCTGGAAATACTAACAGCAGCAGCAATGTGTATTTGTCACTTGCATTAACCAGCTCATTCTTTCATGAAACAAAAAATTTCCCAGTTAAAGATCTAAAGATATTAATTTCTCTAACCCTCCTTGGGTAAAAGAAACCTAACAAGAAAAATTAAAAAAATAAATAAATAAATCATGTTGAATCCATTCTGTTTAATTCTGCGTGCTGAAATAGCTGTTCTAGTGCACAGATCTTAAAAACTAAGCCTCTGAAATGGAAAGGCATTATCTCAGAGCTCTCTCCCAACCACACACTCAAACAAGGGACTTTTGCTGGAATACTCAGCCAAAATGGGAAGATGAGTAATCAAAGCACAAGAGGAGGCTGTGATGGTGGAGGGTGGTGGTGAGGCAGGGTGTTAAGTTGTGGAAGAAAACCACAGACAATTGTAAAATCCAAAAGACTGTACCTACAGTGCTGCACAAGAACTGAGAGACATTCGAGCCAGAGCCGAACCAGTGCCCCAGCAGCCCCAGGCAGACATCCCTGGGCTCCCCTTCCTGCATTCCACTTGCCACGGCCGGCCACTTCTGTATTTTTAGTAACCATTACACCTTTTAAAGTGAAAAAAGCGTCCAGTGAAAAGGTTTGTTACTTAATAGGAAAACAGTTCAGGGAAAGGCATAAAAGCTACATGAAATTTTAAATGCAATTATCTTACATTAGAATATTTGGCTTGAAAGATCTGGAGGGTATTGTTTTTGATAAGACAGAGCCACTTGACAAGGCCTGTCACCACTCCAGGTCTCTCTGTTGTCAACTAAAGATGAAAGGACATCACAAAGAATTAACTTCAGCTTTTAAACATTTTGAAAATGTCAAAGAGGTCATAGCTGATCTATTTCCTTATACAGCATATTCACTTGATGAAATTTGTGGTAACAATGTGTTTTTACTTTTCATTCAAATTGGTCTAAAATCCTGGTAATTGATCACAGACTAATGAGAGCTGACACGGGACCGGTGCGATTGGCTGAGCTTTGTATCAATCACAGCTGCTGCCGGTCCACGCTGTGCATATTAGACTTTCTAATGGCACTAATTGGTGACTACAGAAAAAACCTGCTAAATCTCCTAGTGTAGTTTCCAGAACCATTTATTTGGTTTCCAGTTACACTAAAGCCAATTTAAGCCCTTTTATAACTAACACCTTCCTACATATAGGACCTATTGTTCATGCCTTCTCACAAGCCGTCTAAATAGCCCTTAAAATATTCAGTGAGATGACTCTAAATTAAAAATGGGTCCAATCTGTGAAACAGCAGAAGTAAAAGTAGAAGCTAAATATTTGTATTGACCTTTTAGGAGCATTAGCCAAGCCAGTAAAATATCTTAAAGGCATCTTACTATGCCTATAGAGGCTAAATTTTTAAATCTCATTTAAAATAACATGTCACCACATTTGCTAGAAAGTGATTTTATATTTCCAGAACATATTAGCACCTCTAAATATGAAAGTTATCAGTTAAAACAAGTTGAAATGCTGTTGTATCCTGCTAATTCTTCCCCCACCCCCCTATATGATTTGGAGAGAAAGGTCAAGTCTGCTGTCACTTCCCTCTAACTGATGCTCAGAGACCGTGTGCACTGAGCATGATACATTTAAAAGAAACCAAGCAATCGGCCATTTTCTGCATCAACTGTATTAATCATAAACCCTCCATCTTGAGCTAAAACAAGAGATTAGGTGCACAGGAATAAAGGCAGAAAGTTTTCTCTCTGCTCAAAACTGAAGAATCCTTTTCCATTTTGGACACGTTCCTTACACTGTACAAAAGGGTAATAATATTAACCGTAATTTGTAAGATAGACTGCCAAGGAAACAGGCGTTTAGCTACAGATAAAACTGTACAACTGAAACCTGTGTTCATGATAAACAACAGGATGACATATATAAAAAAAGCAGGTTCTGTGAACACCAATATAAAGGTACGGGCTGGGAATGCTGCTGCACACCACATTTTTTCCTACATACTCGTACATTTTTTCTACACCCATACATATATGAGAACACGTTTATATAAATCTCGTTAACCACAACACATGGCTTATGCATACATGTGTTATATACACACACACGTGTGTTTATATACAGAGAGAGAATATCCAAGATGAGAACATAAGGGATGGAAAGTGGCATGAAGCAATCTAAAATATGTTGCATTTCAAGTCATAATAATAAAAAGAACAGGACAGAAATAAAGTTTACAACAAGCAAGCACTAAAGCTTAGAAAAAACGGGCCTACTTCTGCTGTTTGTTCTCCAATCTGAGAAAAATAATCCTTAACATATTAACAGGACTGTTCAGCGATATTTCATATATTCCACTAAACAATTTGTATTTCCTTAAGTGAAAATAGCTTATGAGAAACAACTATTACCCATGTTTCTCCCATACATTTAAAATGGAGGATACATGCAGGAAAACATATTTTAATAAAGCTATAGCCTGCATTCACAATTATATGCTAAAAAAAGAAAATACTTTACTGTACAAGTGCTTAAATATATTTCTTTAGTACTTAGCAAACAGAATAAGGTCACATCTTCTATGCAGGCATGGCTCACTAAATCTTTATTAAGCTACCTATTGTCAGAAGGTGAGACAACTGCCGTACTGGCTGCAGGTTTTCTGGATGAGAAAAATTCCCAACAAGATCTACAGATGTAACCCCAGATGACTGTTCTAAAGTCTTTCCATTCAAAACCCTCTCGCTTGTATTTTGAAATGTTTCATTTATGCGAGCTACTGTTATGCCACAGGTGAATTTGATCCCAATTCAATTAGTCATTTTTATCAGTAGCACTTAAGCATATAATTACACACAAGTATCATCTCAATGCTTTGCCCAACACACACATCTGAAGCAAACATTTTATCACTTTTGTCACCCTGCTAACCGACAAGTTCCTTATACAAATTACAAGTAATCTGTCTAACTGTATTTTCATAACCTATTTGTGGGGTACACATTCCCCATTCTCACCCTTTTAATTGATATCTAAATGCAGATCTGAGAATTAACACAACTGAATCCACAAAGAGTGAACAGTGGAGCAGCAGGTAGAAGAGGTGTGGTATAAAGCTTTCAATGCACCAAAATCAGATCGTGTCAATACACTGACCCCCTTCAACAACAGCCTGTCCAAAATAAGAAGAGAAACACTTAAATGAAATATCTATCTTAAAGATGCTGATATGTATTATACTGAAAGTTAATGCACAGCTTAGATCAATGGGCAATACAACAATCCCTAAAACACAGTAGTGCTCAAATATATAAAACAAAATATAAAGTAGTAAGGCTGCCTACCTTTCCCTCTCTCTCTCTAGGCAGGTTTTGTAATAAGCAAAGGAAAACAATAAGCATTGGTGCTTTGTGGGTTATTGCCTACTAAGAGCTTACTTGGTCTGTGAGGTTATTCTGCATGTAAGCACAGAAAGGAGATTTTATGAAAAGAAGAGAAACAATGAGCCATTTTCCAAAGCAGTCTCATTGAGGAGCAAGGAACTCATCACAAATCTTATCAGAAACATTTTTAAGTGATCCTTCCAGAATCACTGGGCTCTCAAAAAAAAAAAAAAAAAAAAAAAAAAAAAAAAAAAAAAAAAAAAAAAGAGTAAAGGTATTTTAAAACTCAATGCATATTGAAAAAGTCTCTGCAATAAGCAGAAGGTCCCTCTAGCTTTCTCATTTTCTTTTTAGGCCAAAATATATCACACTGACATTGCAAGCATTTGGCATAGCAAATTCTAAAAAAGGAGGAGGAAATCCCTTGAAGAATATAATTTCCTCATCAAATTATATGGCAATAATACACATTTCCTATTTTCTGTCTTAGGATAAAAAGTTAAGCAAAATAATGTGAAGGCATTTCACATACTGCAGGTGAACTCTGAAGCCCCTATTTTCTAATTAAGAAGGTTTGAGGTTAATCAGTTAAAACTGCATTGATTTATATCATCATTTTGATTCAGTGAGGAAATAAATTGGGGGGAAAAATTCACATACATCTTAAGTGTATGTTCTATTTTGCTGCTTGTTCAAGATTTGGATATAATATAAGGAAAAGTAACATTCATCCAGTGGAATTCTTCTGGATCTGTGGCACTCCCAGTGCCAAATAAGCAAAGCAGAGTCTCCAAAATTATACTTTGAGCAAAGGAAGATGTGAAAGAAAAGTCTAGTTTATCAACGGTTAATAAACAGATACTGAAAAATACTAAGATTTTATGAAATTCCTGTTAGTATGCCACTTAATTCTGTTGTATTCAGTATTGGAACAGAATTACTCTGGCACTGAAGTAACAAAGAATGAGATTGCTCCCTAAAGGAGTCATGGCACCGTTCCTTGTCCTTTGCTCTTCTCACATTTGCTCTTCTTTATTCATGTTTCATCAAAACACAAACTGGGACCCTTTTTGCAGTTGTACATGAATGCACACACAAAAAAACACTGGTTAAATTACAAGCTTCTTGGAGCAAACATAGTGTACTTTTAGAATATACAGGCCTGCATGGAAATACTGAGTAGAAATTACAGCAGGACTCCAGTCCCTGACTGTAACCCTTGATTTTGGGGCCATCCAAATACTCAAACCCAGCATCAAAATACCACTGGGATAATCTAGCCACTTAAACATAAAGTAGAGATTCTGGTTCTAATGTTTCTACCATCATGTTCCTTCCACAACCTTAATATTCACAGATCCTCTCTTTCTCTTTTTAGAGCACAAGCTATCTTGAATTAACTAAGGTCTCATTTAAAAGCTGATTTTAATCAACTGCTTTACTAGATTGAAAGGAATTTGATTAAAGCATTCTAATCTGCTCTACACTAGCAACCTTCATAACCAATTTTCACCTCCTCAAGTTTTCTGGACATACCAACTCCCAGAATTTCAATGTTCCAGCACTAGAAATCCCAACTACTGGAAGCCTGACATAGAATTTATTACTATCCACATGATCCTTTCTTGTTTACAGTGTATAATACCCAAAGGGCTATAACAGAATCTGGTCCACAAGGCAGTGAATGATACACAAATAAATAAAGCCACAGGGCAGATTATTTGCTACTATACAGCACTACTGTTTCACTGGCTTCAATACCAGTTTACTAGCAAGGAACCTCTCCCAGAACAATAATATGATAATGATTGTGCTCATACAGCTCTTTCCACACGAATTCTCACATATGTTTTGAGGAATTCATTAATTAGAGCTTCTAAAACTTTGAGTTAATGATGTGGAGTGGTGACATCCCCTTGTGTCCAATAAAATGCAGACACCTCCAATACCGGCGATCAAGATTTTAGGGAGCAAAATATTGTACTATCCTATAGCCAATATTATTTGCTGAAGCACCAAAGTATTCCCTAGAAATCTTTGACCAGCACTGAACTAGCAGAATCTCACTTATTTTCAAGATCTGAGAAGATTACAACATAAGGTGGTACAGTGCTGCCAGTACATCAATCACACAAGGAGATTAAAGCACTGGGAGTCCCTTCCTTAAAATGAAACCCTGCATTCCTGTGCTCAACAGGAGGAACTTGCACTGCAGAGGCTTCCATTTCAAAAAGCAGAATATTTTTTGTGGACTTAAACAAATACTACCGCAGCATAGCGAATCCAGAAACACTCATTTATTTGGAATTAACACTAATTGCATTTGAAGACAAAGACTTTAAAGACTAAAATGAGGCAGGCAAGTAAACCTCACACGCAGACATGCTGTGAGTGCTCTTAAAGGCCCCTTTATACATAGTTGTATTTCGTTATGCAAATGTAATAGAGGTTTAAAGTCCCACAGTTGACTTCAGCTCTCAGTCTGAATTTTTTTTTCCCCCCCATCTGCTTTTATTTAGTCATTAGAAAGGAAAGGATTCTTGAATAGACACAAACACAAGTAAAATCTGGTAATTTCCCAAAACCAAGATCCACAAGACAAGGATGCTGAAGTCCTCCTTCTTGGGTGTCAGCTCCTGGTGAACAGCTTTCTGTTGGCAAACCAGTATCTCCTTTGAGCATACTGCGCTTATAACTGGGTTTGCTCTCTAAAAAAAGAGTCAGTAGACATTAAAATGACTAGTTGGAAAAGCATATTATATTTTTAAAGTGCAACATATTTTTTTCCCTAATTCAAAACAGCAAATGTTAAACTTAAAGACTCTTCCTAGTGCATGTTAGTGACAGGCAAAGCTCCCAGAGGGGTGACTGCCTTCAAAGACAGGTAAATGAGGGCCCATATAAAAGAGCCAAGTATTGATGTTGTAGTAAAATTCAAGAAAAACACATTGGCAGACAAGTAAATTTGTCACTAATAATTTAATGTAATTTCCCTAAAATGGAGGTAATAGGTACTCAGGGAATACACCTCCAGGGTTTACATCAAATGTGCACGTGGAAAATTGTGAAATAATATTTTTTTTAAATGTAGATGCTTTGGCTGACATGTTAGTTTATGATGAAAATCACTCTCCTGAAATGATAAAGAGGAGGGAAAAATATAAGCTTCCAAACATACACAACTTGTATCTTCTTAAACCATCCCCAAAATGACAACTCAGATACAGAGACTGCTGAATGCTGAGATCATTTGTTTGTGTTTTAGTTTCCCCTTTAAAATGATGGACTGCAATTACCAAATAGTAATGAACCAATCATGTTGCAAACGCTATTTCCTGTGTCATTCTGAGTTATAGAATCTAATATCAAGCTCATTTAAAATATTCCAAAATTGCATATTTTTCTCTGCACTGAAGTGACAGCTCAAATTGTGTTTAGTTGCAACCATATGACCATGAGCAAATCAAGTATAAAAATTTCATTTTCTCTAAGTGTTAATGCAATATTTTTAGCTTAACTCCTACAATGCTTCACTTTGCACCACACAGGATGGTGCTGGATGATGCTAAATTATCAATTATAATGTGGTTTCTATAAATTTTAAACAATACTTGTACATGACTCATGTAGGTAAGATTCAGAGAAACTAAAAGCAGAAAAAAAACCCCTCCGCTTCTTCAAACAGATAGGGCTACTTTCAGCTATAAATTGAAATTTCACTATGCAGGTTTAATATGATAAAGGCCTGCATTTTTTTTTTCAGGGTATTAAGAAAATAGGGAAGAAAAAAAAAATAAGGAAACAAAAAAGAAAAAAAATGAGGAAACAAAAAGAAGAAAAAATAGGGAAACAGAAGAAAAAATAAGGAAACAAAAAAAGAAGAAAAAATAAGGAAACAAAAAAGAAGAAAAAAATAAGGAAACAAAAAAAGAAAAAATAGGGAAACATAAAAAAAAAAAATAAAAATAAGGAAACAAACAAAAAACCACAGCTGCCACAAGCTCAGATACTGATGAGAGGGGGGAATGGGAACCCAGAAGAAGAAAACCAGAACTGTAGAATCTGCATCATATTATATAATATTGATCAAGATAAACAGTCCACAAAAAATATTGTGTTATCTGCAATTACAATAGTCTGATATCACACTTGCATGTGCACGTGCATTTCACCACTGCTGGGGGCAAAATCAGATCCAATTTTGTAAGGCATCTCTGGCTATAAACACACCTTGGGTTTTCTTACAAACCTGTTCTCTCTTAATACCAAAGAACATTCATGCTCCCTGCTCCTATTTTCATGTCTTTGTTGCAGAAGGGTACATATTCTGAGCTGTTACTCTGAGTATATATTCATGGGAGAAACAATTATTCATGAAACCTCACTTGTATTACTTGATCCATATATAGAACATGTTGCTGAGAGAAGACTGCAAAAGACTACACTGTTAATTGCCAAAACCTCAGCATCATTGGGACCTAGTTCTGTAACTGGGACACATGCATCTCCCACTGAATAAAGTACTTGGATACTCACTGGAGAAATTCAGCAACTTGTTGGACTAGGACTTATTATGTAGACTGCACACCTGGCAATTTTTAACCTCAAAGGAATATAAAAACGCAATGGGCTTAGAGTTACAAAGTCACCTCTCAATTCTTTGTTTCTCTGCAGTCTTTCCAAAGGTTTTAAGGAAAAGCTGACTTAAAAAAAGCCACCTACATTTTCCCCTCTTTGCATAGTGAGGCCTGAGTGGTTTTGTCACACTCCGCTAAGGAATTTTATGTTGCACAGGCTGTTTAAGGGAAAACATGCTGCCAGTAATTAAAAATAATAATATCCTCTAAAATAGACTCAATATTTTATTGCTTTATAAATGTGCATGGTTCACATTCATTGAAAGATCATGCTTTTGAGTAAAGGGGGGGGAGAAGGGACAGCATTATATATTGACTCGGTAACATCCATGTGTTCAGGAAGGGGAAGACTGCATCACTCTTAACATTCAAACATGACCTCTATACAGCTTCTTTCAAAAGCAGATCACAAAATGCTTCACAACAGACATCAGTATAGAAGGTGGTAAAATTATTTTTCCCAGGCAACACGGCTGGCCAACAGCAAAGGCCAAATCAGAATTTGTATCCTCTCGGTCTATACCCAACGCTCTCTACCAGTACATAAACCATCTATTATTTCAGTAAGCAGTGAAGAAATTTTAATGTTACTTTAGTGTTTTTCTTAGTTGGATTTTCACAAACAATATTTTTTTTGCTGTTGTTAATTAACTTCTTCCCTTGTTCTGCATCTCAACAGCTGGGTTGCATACAGAATTCATAGCTGAAGTTACATACAAACTATTCTAAGGGAAGTTAAAATAATAAATAGATGATTAACTTCTGAAATTAGGACTTGATAGAAAATAAAAGAATACCAATTATGTTCCCAGCTACTTGGCAATGTTTGGATCCTATTTGTGTTCTGAAACACAGATTGATTTGAAACTTTTCCTGATTAAACAGAACAGTATTTGGTCCTAAATTTTGGCACAGACAGACAAAAGCAATAGAAAAGATAAGGTAGGACACGTCTTAGTGTTTGAAGGGAAAGAAAAATTAGGCTGTGAATTGCTTAGACTTTTTTTTTTCCAGTGGGTTTACTATAAAATAACTCAAGAGGGGCTCAAACTCTGTGTAAAATCTGTGAATATAATCTGAAAGAACAGATTTATAGCCATAGAAATTTATAAAAAAAAAAAAAAGAGAATTAAAAAAATATCACGCCCACCCTCACAAACTGTAGCTTTTTCTCAACATTAAAAAGAATATAAAAAAGGTCACAGTTATCCCTCACAAGAGCCATTTATAGTCAGTAAAAATACCATTAGAATGAATAGCAGTGGCTATTGCTGTCATTACCAAATACATACAGACATGTATTTGTTACCTGTATTTTACAGATAGCATACATACCACAAAAGAAAAATCAGTGTCATGAAAAATCAATATATATTTAAATCTTTCTATCCCATTTGCTGTCACTGACTATAGTGTTAGTTGTGTTTATCTGTGCATTTTCTTCTAAGTACACAAGGTACTCAGACACCTACACAAATAAAGAACAACCACAAATAAACATCCAGAAAAATATCTAAAGAGTTTTCTCCTTTCCTGTCTTCGCACTGTTAAAGCAACAAATAGGATATAGAAAGATATTACCTGCACTTTTGGTCAGAGCAGGTAAGCTAGATTCCCAGATTCAAGGATTTTTCTTCTTATATGAGAAAATGTCTCTTTAAAATTGCATTACTGGCATTTATGATTCATTCTACAAATAGTGAGACTTCCACATATAAATCTGAAATTCATTTAAGATATTTTGAGTTTAATAAGAATAAAGGCACCCCATTTTTCAAAGCAATAAAGAAAGATGCACCTGCCACAAGCCTGACCACTGAACAGACTGGGAAGATACTAACTCAGTAAAGGTAAAAATCAGAAAAAAATATGAATTGATATAAAAAAAAAGATAGCTCATCTATCACTTCTTACTGAAAGATGCACATAATAAGATGAATTTAAAACAATAAAAAAACCCTGTCATTTTTTTCTCCTCTAGATCAGGAAAATCTGTGAAACAGTAATAGAGGAGAGATTTTGTAGACTGTAATAGGCAACAAGGTATGCAGCTGAAGTGTAAATTATCCCTACCAAGGCTATGCTGGCCAACAACCTTTATCTAGTCAGAAAGTGGAATTTAAGTGTTATTTTAGGTTTTATAAAATAGTTTAATTACATTTTTTCAGCAACAGATCAGTTAGTCCTAAATCTGACCTGAACTCTCATGCCTCTCATCTGATAATCTTCTGTTACTCCAGACTCTCTTTTTAGAAACTACTTCCAGCACTAACATCCTTCCCAGTACTCAGAATCTCTCTTCTGCCATTTCCCCTGGACTGTTAGGGCCAGGAAAGCACTGTAAAAGTCAGAGTAAGTCATGTCCGTACTTCCAGGAGACTGAGAGGGGAATCACATCATGATCACAATTCCTTAACTACTAAAAGGTGAAGCTATCAAGAGAGAAGGAATTACAAGCTATAATTTTAAGTAATTCCTTTGCAAATGATGAACATTTTACTAATAATACTTCAGAATCTAAATTTCGTCACTTACTCAGCAAAACATTGAGCTAATTTAGGTTAATATGAACCTTTGCAGAATATTTAATTTCTGCCTCTAGCTATTCTCTAGTTTTCTATAACATATTGTGTGAGAATCCTTTCCAGAAATGAAAATTGTATAATGGCAGCATTGTGATACAAACTGACAACAGTCAGGAAATTGAAAGTTCAGGCTGAGGCTTCATCCTTCATTTACACCGCTGTTGAGAAGGGGAAAGCAGAGACACCGCGTTACGGACAGTGAAGGGCTTAACTTTTAATTTCCTGGATGTTATCATTTTAAATAGGAGACTTGCTGTTATTCAAATCTATCTGGGGGAGGCAAAGGCAAGGTAAGAAAAAGGAAATAATATTATTTCTTTGAGCAACAGGAGCCGAGTGGTGTAAGTCATTTTGCCCCCAAAGAAAAATGGAAAAAAAAACCCAAACCACAAAACCTAACCAACAACCCAACAAACCACAAAACGAGCAAAGCACCCAAAGTGCACTGGTTTTCTAGACTGTTGCTAGATGATGTCAGATGACGTCAGAAATCATAGAATCATAGAATGGTTAGAGTTGGAAGGGACCTTAAAGATCATCAAGTTCCAACCCCCCTGCCGTGGGCAGGGACACCTCTCCCTAGAGCAGGTTGCTCAAAGCCCCATCCAACCTGGCCTTAAACACTTCCAGGGATGGGGCATCAACAACTGAAGTTATTTACTAGGTTATTCAAAGACTTTAATACTCAGACCCCCGTCTTCATGTAGTCAAGAGCCTGCCAAAAACAGAGCCAAGAAGCAGCAGTTATTTGTGAACCCAGCTGAAGTTCCCTAAGGACAGGTACTAACCCAGCTTTGTGTATGCTCTCATGCCAGTTCTGACAATGGAGACATGTTGCTGGTCTCCCAAGATCAGGTAGTTCTCCTCATGATCCAAGTTGATTTCTTTCATTCTAGCAGCTGGATTTTGTCACCAGATGCAATTTTTTTGCCTCATTTTAGCAGAGGTTTTGCAAAGGTATTTCAAAAAAAATTCACAAAGAATACTGCATTATGGTCAAGCAAGTTCTCTACCATAAAGTTATGAAGCCTAAATGTAATTACCTGGGTGAGAAGGACAGATTCTGGAGTTTGTATAACTGCAGCTATTCCATTACTGCGCATCAGTGTTGTGACTCGGTACCAGCTGGCTGAGGACCAAGCAAACAAATCCAGTCCCCTCAGCCCTAATCCCACAGACACCAGCCACAACCATCCCAGACACTCTACAGCTGTTAATCAGTGTCCCAGCACTTGCAAAATTTTGTAAGCCATCAATCACTGTTTAAAAATTGGTTTTGTTTGTGGTTGGCATACCATGCAATGCACAGAAACCACACACTGAACCTACAGCTTCTGTGTATCTTTCAGATAACGTTTTAGCCATAATATCTATATGGTACTGAGTATAGTATCTAGATTTCTGAATCTGAATCCTGTTCAGGATTCTGGAATCAGCACATCAAACATCTCCATTTCAAATGTTTAAGCAATGTAGAAACTGGACCTTCCTATTCCTCTTGCCATAATCCAGTAGATTCTCATGCTTTCATTAAAAAGATACAGAAATATTGCTGTCTGCTTGGTATTTCATCCGCAGCTAAGACACTCTGTGTGTCTAGTAAGATTACACACACAAAACAGTCAGTTGATGCCCAGTAACTTACAGTGCTATGGTCTGGAACAGAGCTAAAAGCACTCACGTGAAAATGCAATTAATAGAAGTTATAGTTAAAAAATTTGAACAGTTATTATTCACTGAGTATTTCAATACCTAGGTCTTATGCTAGAATGAATGCTATCCATTTTCACAGAAAAATGTTATGAAAATTGATTCTGAAAAAAAAGTATAAAAGGTTTTAAAGGGAAAATTTTGCATTTGATTAATTCATTTAAAAAGTTAAATAACAAAAGTAGAAAAAAGGAGAAGAAAACCCTAACAAAAGGAGAAGAAAGCCCTAACAGTTTTTCACGGACTTCACAGTAACTGCAGCAGATGAAATGGGACTTCAGAAGTGCCAGCACAGGGAGAATAGTTCAGGCATGCCTCTGATTTATTTCCCTCTTCTGCACAAAAGTGCTGACATACATCTTGAAGCGCATTTTGACATATGAATGTATACTAGACCATTTACTCCATAGGTAATTGTACAATTTCCACTGGAAGACAATTCTCGGGTCTTGTTGAAAGAATACTTTTAGTAATGGATGACACCTGAATAATTAATTATTCCTCACTATTCTACCAGTCTCGGATTCAGGAGTTAGTTTCTGTTCTCCTCTGAACACTGCCTGGTATTTTTCAGAGCGCATCTTTGTTATAAAGTTGAATTCTGGGTCCTAAAGCTTAAATTTCATCTTTCAAAGGCCAAGAACATTTCATGTCCTAAATCATGGGAATGTGGAACACCCTGTAGTTTCTACATTGAATCAAATTTTAGAAATGTCACTGCTTTTTGGTTTGAATGTTGAAGTGGTCCAAAATTCATCAAGGCTGAAGGTTGCTTATATGAACTTCTCAATAGGGCTCCAATTCCTATTTAATTTCTAATACGCTAATCAATAACATACAATAATAAATAATTTAATCAATAATATAATCAACACCTAAGCTTTTATTTGTATGTTTGTGGATCCTAAATAGGCATCGTCTATGAAGAAGTCTCAGAAATTACTGTTTTTACATATATCACTGCTAATTTAGTGACACCAGCTGGGTCATCAGTTAAAACACTATCGGTATGGTGGCTGCTTAATTAATGAAGATACCTTTTTCAGGCATCATTCCACTGCTCAGATTTAAAGGTGAGAAATCTAATCCTCACACTAGTGATATAAAAAGTAGTTACTTAATGAAGTAATATTAAACCCTAGTAAAATGATGTATGGAATGTATCTTAATGAAGAAGACTGTCAAACCCTAAAAACAATGCCTGGAAAAAGCAAGAGAATCCTGTTGAGTGGTCTCACGGAAACACACGATTGCATAGATTTGTAGCAGAGACACTCCAACAACTGCATCCAACATGCAACTGTTTACACTGAGATCTCACGGCTAAAACTTACACTTGCCAACAGCACAATGGTGAGAAAACTGTGTTGCTGACAGGTATCAAAGTGTGAAGTAGTTAGCACAGGGCGGTACGCTCCCAATAAACTGGGCAGTGAGGATACTATAATCTTGTGGCAACATAAGCTCTTCAGTTTGGCTCTAATCTTACCATCCTACGTTAGCCAAATTAGAAGTTTATCAGGAGGTTTTTACATCAGGAAGTTTTATAATTTAATGAAGAAATTGTTATCCCACTTTGCCACGTGGTCCTTGATATTATATTTTAGTATTTATTTATTACCAGCAATTGCTTTACATAAAGATTGACTGTGATAAGAAATACAGTGTGTTACAATGGAAAACAAAAGTCTTGATATGCTGGTTGCACTAGTGTGTTCCTATCATTACTGAAAATATTTCATAAGCAGATACAGGAAAAACGTATGCCCTTTCTTGTCTTGCATGTACAGAGAAGAGACAGGGACAGAAAGAATGAGAAAAGATAACATGCAGATACATAGGAGCATTTGACACACTGAGAGCGCTGATCACTTTAGGACTGCAGCGAGTTAAAATCTATTAGCATCCACATTGTAAACCAAAGCTAGGTGCAGTTATAACATAACATGTTTACAGGAAGTCCTTTCATCATGCTCTGCAAGAGCAATCTCAAAAAATATGAATTGCTAGAGTCTGTATTCCAGGCGTCTTTGAACAATTGACTATAAGTGAGATATTTAAAATTTTCCTCTGGAATTAGAGCAATAACTCATTGAAACACATGAGGCCATTTACCTCTAATTCCGGTGGCTAGGACTTTTCACTACTGGTTAGTCTAAATCTCTTCTGGGTGAGGAAACAATAAAAAACAAGCAAACACACACCCACAGACACTAACAAACAACAAAAAGAGCCTTCTGGGAAAATATTCTAAATTCTAGGCTATCTTTAAAAGGTTGGCATCAGTGTTTTGAAATAGTGAGCCAAACACCATGTACAGAGATGTGAGCAGAGTTACATTTTATATAGCGTCACTTGGCCTGTACATACAGGTAAATATCCAGGGGCAGGGTTTCAGACATACCCTTTACTCCACAGCATGCTAGAAGTGGGAAATTGTATTATAAGACACCCATCTCTGCTGCCAGCTGTGTAGGGAGCAGAGATGCTCTGCTTAGGTACATGGAATCAAATCTGGCTGCTTGGCACATAGCATAACGATGCCCAAAACATTCTGTAGATTATTTAAAAATCCCGTGCTCCCACAGTCCTCCCAAATACAGAAAAAAAATTATTCCTTTTCATCTACAAGGAAGTAGGTGCCATCAAAACCTTCTATGTCCACTTTCCAAATTACCCTGAGAGTATGTCTGGAAAAACCCAACATTTGGTTATAGCAACAACCTAAATAAAGAGATAATTTTAACAGACTGATTTCGTTCTGTCTTTGCAAACACCAACAGAGAGACATCATTGAACCTTTTTTAGTCCTTTAACACTCAAGTGATTAACGTAACAGATCAATTTACAATGAGGTTGTTAAAGTGAGAAGGTCTACATCCTGGATGCTTGCTAGAAAACAGGAGGAACATACACGAGAGTCTTTGTAAGTCTCCATTAATGATTTCTGAAACTGGGAAATGACAACCCTGTCCTGATAATCTGCAACATCTTGAGGCAAATCTTGTAAACAAACAGGCAGCAGCATTCAGTAGCAGTTTGGGATAATTACATGTAAATGGAAAAAACAGTAGAAAAACTGAGCTAACCCTGTTTCAGCTACGTAGTGCAAGACCAGTGACAAGTGTCTTTCAAATGACAAAGCTAAAAAGCACTGGGCTACAGCAGACTGCCTAGAGTTTGCACATCAAACGCTCATCTACAGAATTTTTTATTTATTTGAAATACCATATAAAATTATTTTTAAACACCCCGATCCATAGAAATTATAAGAACAAAACAACCTGTGCAATTTTTGCTTTCAATTCACTAATCATTTCTTCAAGAAACTTTGAGTACTTTTCCCTGTTAGGGAGCAGCTTAACTCTAAAAGGAATAATTGTTTTTCAACATAATAGAAAAGCAGCTTAACTGCCAGTATTTTCCTGCTTAACTTCACCAAAGTTTCTCTCAACAAAAGTTACATAAACTGAGATAAGATCTTCAGAAATAAGTGTTAGTAGAATGAGACACAATATGTATCAGTGGAAGCGAAGAAGTAACACCATGATAGGGACTAGGCAAGTCAAATTTTCTGACATTCCTTTATCTTGAAACAGTGAGACTGGGAAAAACCAAACAATTTCATTGCTCCTAAATGTTGCACCTACATAGTTGTTTTCATCCTTTTGTCTGTGTACCCAAAAGGGAGAACAGATTATGGCTAGTAGGAGTATGAAAAGCAGTTTAGAAGAAAAGCAAGCTTCTTGTTAGTGGTCTTGAGATTTGCAAGGCTGGGATTCAAAACTCCAATGAAAACTTTGAGAGAATTCACCAAGTCAAAAAAATTTTCCAACAATAAGCAAAACTG
The DNA here is from genome assembly GCA_013400375.1 of Thinocorus orbignyianus. Taxonomy (NCBI): domain Eukaryota; kingdom Metazoa; phylum Chordata; class Aves; order Ciconiiformes; family Thinocoridae; genus Thinocorus; species Thinocorus orbignyianus. Next base: position 486,169 of record VXBW01008446.1, on the reverse strand, counting down.
GTTGTCTGCCCCTGTGCTGTAATTTTAGCAATCTCTTAGCATCTTAGTGATAAAATACCCAAGTAAAATAGCCCTACATTTGGTAAAAGAGGCTATCAACTGCGCAGTCAGATGACATCTTTGAAGAATCCTGAAGTACATGGACGTGGGGGGGAGAAGACACAGAACCAGCAAATCAGCACTCTTAAAAAAAATTTTTAGGAAGTCATCCTGTGTATGCATCACTGTACATTTATTAGGAAGCACAACTATAATCCTGATTATATTAACATTTCTAGAAATTTCATATTTGGGGGGCGGCGGGAGAGGGAGGGAAAGGCTTCCTATCTGCACTAATCCACTGCTTCACCAGAAGCATTATCTGTTTACTGATTTAGTTTTAAAAGACAGAAGAAATTAAAGATTGCCAGTTTCTAGGAGAAGAGTCAACTATTACAATACTGTCTTCCACATAATTTTGGACAAACTCATATAATCATCTCTACATCAAGCCCATATTTCTAATTTAGCTATTGTAGCTACAGGGAAAAAGCCTTAAAAATATACAGAGTTGAAATTCAAGGCATTTAGTGACAGGGAGTCCACAAGATCTCTGTTTTAGGAGATAACTACGCACACTGCTAAAATCTTAAGTTTGTATTTATATTTTACACAGATAAGATTCTTTCTCTTCTCCTACTTTCCTATTTTCCTGGATGTTAGCCTTTCTATATTATATAAACACTGATTACATTTGCTCCCTTGGCTGTAGCATGAGATTGGGTTCTCCTGTTCAACTATTAATCTGCCCTAATCACTAAGACATTTTCAGATGCGTTTTTTTTGGTGTTTCCTTTCCATAGTCCTACATCTCATGATCACAACTTATGTTTTTTCTTTTATTTATGTATTTAAACAAAGGCATGGCTTCACATCATCCAATATTAAAATGTACACTAATGATAAAAGATTACCTCTAAAATTATTTGGGTTTGTCATTAAAGTGGACCTACACCCATTATTACTTATACAGTATGATTTTTTTAATTATCTGCAGAATGGTTTCATACCTTTATGATTGATGTGTTAACTCTTACATGCTTCCAACTAGACCATGAGTGTGAGTTATGTGTTTGGTTTTTTGAGCTGGATGTATTTTCTATATCATCTGTGAACTTTAGAAAGAAAGAATTAGTTCTAAAATTAAAATCAAAAACATGGTTTATTACAGAAAGTAATCCAAACTGGGTAATGATCAAATACAGAAAAGATCACAAGATAAAATTCTGATCTGATCAAAATCAATGGCAAAACTTCTGTTCACTCCATTAAGGTCACGGTATCACCCCAGAATTCATTCACTCTGTTTCTTTCAATCATATGACAATGTCACCGGCAAAGCCTAAAGGACAGTGCTCCTGACCCTGCTAACTCCCTGCTCGTTCTAATCAGGACCAGCCAGTATATATTGTGTAGACACAAAGGCAGAACAGTCACTCTAAGGCTTCCCTAAAATGTGCTCAGATGGTACTGTGAATGTTAGAGTGATTTTCTATTCTTTAAGTATTTCCATTTTTTTATCCATATCAACCAAATAAATTATTTCTCACTCAGGAGTCTGAACGAGCCAAGTCTCAAGTGTAAAAGTTCAGATCCTACTCCCTGCATCAGTCCTTCAAATTGATTTCTGTATGTTAATGAAAAAAATCCCTCCCCGTGTTCATTTTTGGATGAAAATTTTGCTCCAACATGAAAGGATTATTCTTATGCACCCAATAAGGGTACATTTCATCTTCAGAGAAAAATGCTACAACGATGAGCATGAAATATTTCTGATATACTATGAATCTGCAAAAGCAGGATCACAAAGAAAATTCTTTTGCAACTATAAATTAACAGATACCGCCTTTTTTTTTTCTCTACAAGAACAGTGTAAATTTTTTCTTGAACTATTTGTGTGCAAAATAATACCTTTTCATAAAATAATATAAATTCTCAAGATTATTCCTGCATACTTGTTTGCAGTACAGAAAATATAAGAATATGCACAATACTCAGTATTGGTCACCAACAAATGATCAAGAAACTTAACTAGGTTTTCAAAAAATGATAAACATATATGATTTTTTTTAATAGGACTCTATATGCATGTATATCAAAGAGCACATCCACCTACAAGTGCTCTCTGTATGTATAAAAGAAGAACTGCTTAAGAAGAAAAAAAAAAAGCAAGCTGTTTTTTCTTTCTGACAAACGGGCATGAAATAACAGGCTGACATCTGCCTCTGCAGGTCATTCCAGTCAGGCTGCTGCATGTCAGAATTCAAACTGCTCCATCCATCAATGGCAGACCAAAAATTAACGTAGCTTGGAAACTCTGCAGCAAGACAGTAACAGCCCAATTTAAAGTCTGACCTTCGGAGAACGGTGGGGTAAGATGGAAAAATTATTTCATGCCCTGTACCAAAGCCAACAACACAGTTCAGAGGGATTTTCAGTTAATTTTTTTATATATATAGAAAATAAAGTTTGCTAGTATACAGCTGTTAAACTGTTATGTCAGATAAGAAAACTGTTATAAAGGCTTTCAATTTATAAGGCATTACCAATTACATTCACAAAGATGCACTTTCACAGTATTCAGAATATTAATTTATCTGAATTACTGATTAATATATTTTTAAAGCATAAGGTATTAAAGGTTATAAATAACACTATTTTCTTAGTGATTTAGTGTTCAAAAACTACTGTTGATCAGCCTGAAAAATTTGAAATATGCTGCATTTTTTGCCAAATGCAGAATTTCTAGTCCAATTAAACCACCAGAATAATCTATTAAAAATATTTTCTCAAAATTCTAATATTAAATTATCTTATAAAGGACTTGATCAAAGAAGTTATTTAATAACCAAAGACATACACATTAGCAATGTACACCAGCACAAATCATAGAGATGCCTTTAGCCTTCTAGACTCTATACCAGCAGATAACAATGGTTAATTAATTTGTTAAATCATCTACTAACACACTTATTAATTGTTCAATAAGCTAACATAAGTGGAAGCTTAATAACACCTAATTCAAACTTCCATCTCCTGTTGTAAACAGAAAAAAATACAATATAGTTTAAAACTTCAAATAGTTCAATAAAATTGAACTGATTAAAAATAAAATTCAACTAACTCAATAAAATAGCTAGATCATATTTTAAATTTACATCTGTAACTTGAGAAAGTAATTTATTTTTCCCAAGTCTTTTTCTACAGGATATCTAAAAACACTAAGCTCACTTTGTGTATTTTTTCCCATACATAGTATTTTTTCTAACGTTGCAAAACATTTTCTTTTGTTAAAGAGCGAGTTAATTTTGGAACAGAATCAAAGGCACTAAGAAATCTGAAAGATGTTATTAAAGAGAATGTATAGTTTACTTTAAGAGTTTGCCAGAACAATAACAGATATTTACTATTTTGTTTTTACAAAAAGAAATAGAAGCAAATATGATCCTGCTGCACTGGACATCTTTCAAATATACAAGTCAGCTTTCCCTATCACATATTTTAAAATTAAATCTAACCAGAGAATTTCAGAATGGATCACTAATTCATAGTTTTTCTCAAAATCATACAGAATGGGATGCTTTGAGCAACAAAATCATTCATTTATGCTTTCTTGCATGACTTCAGAACCACTCAAATAGTAAAGCTTTTTCTCACATAAATGATACCACCACTTTTTGAAAGTCTGACAACTGTCAGAAAGAAAAACAGAAAAATTAATCTAAACGTGCTTTTATGGTAAACTTAAAGCCATCAAAGAATTAATGGAAACAATTTCTTTCATCATGGTACAACAATACAGAGAGGATCAGCAAAATTCCAAGTTCTTGAGAGACAGCAACCACCTGGATTTTATTTTTTTATAACAAATTTGGTTGGCAGTAAGGGAAACAGTAAAAGTTTTGTCTTCTTTTTTAGTACTATAAAAGTGCAAATTAAAAAACTTCACAATAATCTACCAATAAGCCACGGTCAGAATCTATCCAGAACTAGCTGATTGTCAAGTCTAAAAAAGCACTGGTCTGAGTAATCACCATATGGATATTTTTGCCTGGGAGCCAAGAGGGACCAGCTCTCCAGTGGCTGTGAGGGACTGCTGATAACACTTGTGGATGACACAAAAGCTGGGGGAATTGTACAAGCTGTGAGAAAACCACCCTCTTGTTCAGCATGCTGTGAACTACTTCCACCTTCCAATTCAAATATTACAGATTTCTAAATACTCCAGTACAAAATAGTTACACCTAGGAATAAAGAGACAGAGCATTTCAGAACTATAAAGACAAAACAATGCAGCAGACCTCTGTGTAATGTACTGGTAAAAAATCTCAACATTATTTGCTGGAAAACTGATTAGAAAAGAGATTTCACATCTGTATATGGTGTTGATGAGGCCAATATAGGAATACTGCACACAATCCTGGTGTCCAGAATCAAAAGCCTTTTGAAAAACTGAAGAAAAATCTTGTATGGAAAGAAGCAAGAGCAAAATCAAACTTAACTTACCAAAAAGAAAACATAAAGGTATGAATATACCTCCGAATACAGTCAGTATTGAACAGTAAAATGCTCCAACTCCTCAAAAAATCCAGAACATACAGAAGTTGAAGATGAAAAATTTCAAACAAAAATGTACATATTTCAATGTTTTACTGTATAGTAAGGAAATGACAAATTCATCTTGCCTTGAAGTATCAAGAGAAGCTGAAACAGCACAATATATACTCAAACTCGGGTTTATAGGCTTAATAAAGAATTAACCAGGCTAATTTTAATGGCATATGTTATACAGAATGTCAGATTAGATGATTTAACACTCCCTTCTGGCCTTAAAATCTATAATCAATGAAATAATCCATTAGTTGCACTTTATAGAGAGTTTCTTGCATGTTCTTGTGAAGTATCTAGGGTAGCCCACTGCCAAAGACAAGCAGTAGATCGCTGTTTCTTGATTTGATATAGTAGGAAACTGGAATACTTGTACTCTAATTAGCACTGAGAGAATATATTAGGTTGCCAAATTGAACTGTAGTAATTTTATGACCAAATATGTATGTTAGCAAAGTTGTTGCACGCTACTAAGAAATCTGAAAAGTTCAAGTTATTATGGGCCATCTGACCAGAATAAGCAATTGTTTTCCACATTTTATCTTCAGCTGCAAATTTTTGGTTCAAGCTTAAAAAAATAAATCAAAAAACCAGATGTCTCTTGCAAGAGTTTTAACAACTACCAGTGACTATTTATATCTGAAAAAAACTTTTACTTTAATAAACATGAGTGTTTACACTAATAATACGTAATTCTTCACAGTATCCTATTCTTCAAATAAAACATGTAATTATTATACACCAGAGAAACCGTGCCATTATCTCATTATTTCCATTAAACTAATGGAAATTATTTGCTCTTTTCTTGTTTTCCACAGAATTAATGCACTTGGTATACATGACGAATTATTTTTAACTAGTCCTAAGATTTAACAGTTTACAATCAGTTCACAGCTTTCTTGCCAATGAACTGGACTTAATGAATTGCAGTTATTTTAAGGGGGGGGGACACTCTTTATTTATTAACATTAATCATTATACTAAATGAAGTTATGTGGAATATCCTCCACTTCTTTTGAAGTAATCAAAGCTACAGTTAGCGTCTTTTTAAAGGAAACTCAAAACTTTAATCTGTAACCGAGTAGAAGCATTCTAAAAAAATTAAACTGTTTTACTTTTCTCTGTTGCACATTTTTGCAAAAGGGTCATGTATGAGAAGAGTATTTAATTAGGAGAGCAGTAAGAACTTAGAGTTACAAGATTTATTTTTCTTATAGAGCTGCTTGGACAATAATAAAGAGTCAAGTTTTCAACTGGAAATGAAAGCTCCAAATTTTCTTCTTATTTTCTTATGCATTTCCAAAGGAAAGATGACAACTGCTTCATAATTTTTTTTTCTGATGCTGTCCAATCTTTTAGCAGCCATTAACACTAGTGCCCAAAACCGCTGAGCATAGTTTTAGAAATGCTATGGGATAATCTGCGGTACCAAGATTTCTGTTTTTGAAGAGTCCCATGTAAAGTAAGTGAAAGAAGCAAGACTGACTCTGAGACAAGGTGAAGTCATAAATTTGCTATAGGATCAACAATTTTGATTCAGGGTAAAGTAGGATGTTAACCTATTACACTGCTACAGCAGATGTAACTGACGTGAACCTTCAAAAAATGTTATTTTCAGGTATAAAGATAAACTGATCTTTTTTCAGAGGAGAGCAACACAGCCACTACCCACAGCCTTTCCCTACAAGCAGGCTCTTTGCCTTTCATCTTAGACTTGCATTCCACTGCAGGAACGCCACAAGTCAACAGCTTACTCTTGGTCTTTCCGCTGATTTACAGTGTTAGTATCTTCTTCTAATTTTGTTTAAATGGAGGAATATTCAAAATGGTTTCCTGAGCATCTTGACAAATGTCAGGGTTTCAAACATCCTCCCCTCTTTCAAAGTGTCACTCTGAGGTTTTTACTGGCCTCCAGCTTTATCTTCACTGGACACTCATTTCCCAAATACTGCTGCTTTGTGGTCTTCCTCTTTACCAAGTTCTTTTGACTCCCTGGATTTTTGTTTCTTGTTTCACATTTGTTTCTCTCTCCCAGTCAAATACCTGTTCTACACAACAGAACTTAGTGATAGCAAATTGAACAACCTTACATTCTTTGTCCTATCAGTGGCCATCTTATTATGTGTTCTTTTTGAGCAGTTGGTTTATCAACCACATTTGCTACATTGCAAGGGTGAAGAATTGATGGTTTATAGTTTTCTGCCTTTGGGAAGAAAAACTAAAGTTGAACAATGAATAATATGCAGAACATGGTATTAACAGTTAGCAGGAAGGTGGTCTCTGAACAGCCAAAACACATTTACTTTCCCTCTTTCAATGTTACTTCCCTCTGTGCATGTGCTACAATTACAACAAAGGACTCACTTTTTCCTATTTCCAAAGTTTATATGCTCATGAACTCTAGGAAGGGAAATACCAGAGGTATAAGAATGGCTGTAAGAAGACAACTGCTATGAGGTAGTCTCATTCTTCCCCAATAACTCTCTGTGCCTGCTCACCACTGTTCACAAATGCCTTATCAAAGGTAATTTGCTAATGTAAGCTTCTCTTATAGACATTTATAAACACACTGGATTTATTTATAAAAGAACAGTTCCTAATGTAATTAACAAATTAACATATTATAAATATTATGATTGCAAACATTTAGAAGTGATACTAAATTCACACATATGTAAAACACAAAAGGCAGGTGCCTGAAAACAACTTCCATTCAAAGAAAAAATATATGAGAAAAGCTGCACAGCTCTTTAGTGTGTCTCAACACCTTCACTGGCAGCAGAGAACAATTCTGGGTATTACATAAAAGGAGTCGTATTTGAAAATATGTTATTTTCTCTACCAGAATTATTTCCACTCTCATCAATTAAGTTATTAATGCAATATCAATGTTCCACTTCTAAGAGCATGTTCATTTTAGAGCAATTAATTTAAAATTAACCATAACAGGTAACAATAAGAACAATATTAAATAAAAAATATATACATTAGTCCATGTATACAGACTAACCTAAATTTATATTAATCTTCAATAATAATTATGACTACATATACTGTAAGAGTTAGCAGAATTGTCACCAGAAATTTGTTTCCAAATCTTTAATTTTATTTTTTTTTAATTTGAAGCTTTGATATTGAGTGGGAGGAAATGAGGATTAGGGAAGAGAGGCTATTTTTCACAAAACATCACATAGGAGATTTCCAACATTGCATTATGGTGAAAAAAAAAAACAACCAGTGACAGCACATAAGTACTGCAAAAATGGAAAGGATTGAAAACGTGCAAAGGTATAAAAGAACAGAAAGGGAAAGATGTGATAGTTATCTTTACAGAGTTACTGCATTTCTGTGATACTAATTAAGATCACAAGATTTTTGCTTTGGATCATCATTAGCAGTTTTGTGTCAGAAGTGAGGAGGGGAGCAGAATGATCAGATCTTTCCTTTTAGAGTAAAACTGCCAGAACGGTAACAGACTGGGGGAGGTTGGACAAGTTGCAGCAATGGTTAGAAAAGCACAAAATTCCATTTCTGATACAGAAACTTTTGCACACCTGTGACAGAGTCCTTTTTCTCTCTTCCCACCTGTGCTATTCACACATTTATTTAATTTTATAAGTGAGAAGGAATATCCTACTGTACTGAATCGAAAAATTATTTTATTAATGCACAGTAAGCACAATACAACATGATTTGATTCCTACTTGGAAAATATCAGAGGAACAAGACTATATAGTCACATCAGGAGGACTAAGCCCATCCCAGACTAATCATAGAATGGTTAGAGTTGGAAGGGACCTTAAAGATCACCAAGTTCCAACCCCCCTGCCATGGGCAGGGACACCTCTCCCTAGAGCAGGTTGCTCAAAGCCCCATCCAACCTGGCCTTGGACACTTCCAGGGATGGGGCATCAACAACTAATCTTACAGGAAGCCCAGTCTTCCTTAGAACACACTGTTAAGGAACTATAACCAACTTCCCAGTGGAAGGGAATTTCAGAACCTATTCCACTGAACCAAGTTCTTCTACTGTACTGCAGGTGGCATTAAAAAACTGTTGTGGTTCCAATCAACCATGTGTACATGCAAAGCCAACCAAAGGAGAGGGCAAGTTACATATATTTACTGTGTACAGGCACATTTTTTCAGCTGCTACATTTAATACCTATTTGAATTGACCATGTTTGTGCATGCTTGCATGTCTGTTATGAACGTGGATGCATTCCTATTGCGATGGAGCAGCCATGCATGATGCATGCGATGTGCAAACCGGATTTATGCACGTTGAAATATTTCAGTACTTGATTCTTCTTCTTGACAGAGAGCAGGGCTTCCACTGAAAGCTCATTTAATAAAAATAATGCAATGCAAATGAACCTGAATCAGAAAAATTAGATTGATGGAAGTAGCTTGGTCGCTGTAATTACACAAGGTGTATTATTTCCTAAATTCTCTTTGCATTAAATATATACCATACATTTATCAAACATAATTAGCAGTTTAGGTGACAAGGATTTGATTTTTCCCCTGCAATAAAAATCCCTCTACAGTGGTATGTACATCTAAAATGTAATATGAACGTTTTCTTACTATCATTGTTTACTCCTCTAAGAAAAATTTCATAGGATCAAAGAATCAGAGGGGGAATACCAGTTGGGACTTACAAAGTAGAAGATGAGGAAGATGGCTAGGTCAGCCTTTTGTGGATTTCATGAGCATAAAATAAAATTAAATCAGTCAAAGCTTTTAAGGTTGTTAGTCAAATAAATCCTATTTGAAAGCAAAATAATTGATGATACCCCAGTACAGCTTTATTTCCTTATAACCGGCATTTCATTTTTTTCAAATATAAAAATAAATTGATGAACAAACAGCAACCGAAACTGGAGTTACAAAAGAAGCTGTGACAAAGTTGAATGTGGTCAATAAGCATTCTACTAAAAGAAATGGGTTTTCAGAAAAAGACAGACAAAATATGTTCAACGGAAATGTTATTTTTATGTAGCACTATCTTTCTTTGCTTTTCTTTGGTTTTTGCTAATTTTCCTCTGTCTAAACCTAATATAAAGAATACCCTGGAGAATCTATTTTAAAACACAAAAAATTTGAGGTGATACTACACTGAGCTGAAGCAGAAGACTAGTATTAATGCACTATTCTCAGCTCTCTAGTGATACTCTTCAGGCTGACTTTCTGACTGACAGGTTGTCTTAAGTTTGAGTTTCCTGACTTCAATTTCCCTTTCAACTTAATATTATTGCAACATGTTTTCTAAATGATCCTTGTTTTATAATAGAGGTTGCTCCCCTTTTCCCCCAAGATTGTAACAGTCAATACTGTGGGATACGTCTTCAAAAATATTCCAAACATGATTTAAACATTTGAGATTCCTTATACAAGGCGTGTTTGTTTTTAAATCTAGTGAACATTAAGATCAATGTTGCCATGACTGGAAATGTCCTGTTTATTATTACAACATGCAAAAGTAGTAACTTAGGAAAGTCCCTTGGAAGAGAGGTAAAATATTTGAAATGAGATACATGCTTATGTATTTCTATAAGTAATGTTTACAGTAAAGTTAAATTAGTGAACAAACTGCACTTCACAACTAATTAAATTATCTAATTGTAGCGTATTTCACACTTTCTGTGGGTCCAGTATGGCAAGCAGCAGCCAATAAAAACTGAGGTTTGCAGTACACACAGTTCTTCCCACTCCAAGACTGTCATTTGCTTTCTGCATCTTTCCCCACTGGCTGTTTTCAGCAGACTCGAGCTGCAAGTGCACTTTTGCGAAAGCCACCGTTTTACCTTTAAACAAAACACTACCCATCTCTATATTGGTGCTCTGATTTCATTTAATCTCTGCTATATGCCACAGGGTGCCTTCAGTAGTTCTGTTTTATACCTTCAAATCTTAATGTCCAAACTTACTTCTCTTACTGAAAATAAATCCAGTATTAAAGACATTCCAAAAAGGAAAACACATTAACAAAATATTAGCCAATTGTAAACTCTGAGCCTGTAAGAAGCTTAAAATTTTGTTCCAAGATGGCTTGTATCATATCCAGTTTGATTGAGAAGGGGAAAAAGAAGGGAACACTTGCTGATGATACACCTATGTTTATATATTTATTACGTTTGCCCCACTGTATGTCATTTTTACCAAAAAGCAGCTTGCTTCCCACAAATGCCATCAACCAACCGGACAAGGGCCAGTTTTGTTTATGCTGAATTTCATCAATGTTTCACGAACATACAAGTGCTACTTTTCACACAGCTTTAGAGCAAAATACTGAACACAAGAACTACAGAAGTTGCCCAGTTCCAGTGGAACATAACTGCCTGTAGCCTCTCCCTTTAAGTATGTCTCTAGTCTCAGAGCAACTAGCCCCAGATAGATAATATTTACAGGTTGTGCTGCAATTTACTAAACACGGGGACATTAAAAGCTATTAGACATGTTTAAGAAATTTCATTAGCATTTAAGAACAACTCTGAAACTGAAATTCTCACTGAATCTAAATGCAATGACATCAGCCTCTCTGACCTTCTCGGAACGAAATGAGAACATTTCCAACACAACAAAGATAATGAAGTTTCTTCTCTCTCTCAATAGCTGAATGTTTCTTTGGGAGTTTGGACACATGGGAATTTTGTTTAGGTTTTGGGTAGTGTGGGGATTTTTGTAATAGTTTCACAGAAAATAACTGTATCAAAATAATGGCAGAAAGCACTTTCAGTTTTCCTCTTAAAATTCCCTAGGTATATATGGGGACCTCAAGTCAAAAACCTTCACTTTAGAACAATAAATAAATAAACTCGCTAAAGCCTTCCCAAGGCTGGTCAACTGTAGCATAAGTAATGCAAGAGGCTGAGAGATGCCAGATAAATTTGATTACTATAAAAGATGGGAATATGTTTCTTTCCTCAGAGAATTCACAAAAAGGGGTCAAAAACAAAGCAACACTGAAAACGAACAACTTCATTTCGCCAGCAACTCAAGGCGAAAATACAATACAATTTCACGGGAACATTTTATCACACTGGTGCAGACACCTCCTAATCTTCCATTTCTGAAAAAGGAAAATAGGAAAGATAGAGTCCAAGTAAAATGGGACTCTTCTTTCTTTTCTGGAAAAGTCGTTCTGATTAGTATATCAATTTAGTAAAGAGTTCAAGAACTGCTTTCTTCTTCCACCTGCTACCAGTGTCACAGCATCTCTAACACATTTCATTAGGAAAAAAACCCGTAATCTTACACTTCATGTTATTTTTCCTATTTGTCAGATTACCAAATCATTTATACTGAACACATTCAGAGAGCATCATTAGGACAAGTGACCCACCATACTTTCCTTATTAAAGAAAAACAAAGTCTTGGCTGAATGTTAATTGTTACAGACCTGAGTAATGATTAGATATAGAGATTCCCCGTGCACTGTTCTCCATCTAACAGATAGGCCTGATTTCACATTGCTACATTTTTCCTCTGTAAATAGATGAGCTCTTGCCAGTTGCTATTGCAACGGCACTAGTATTTTGCTGGCCTCTCTGGAATTACATTTTCCTTCATGCGTCCTAGGGTTGCTTCCAGCTTTTTCACTAACACATCACTAACACACACTCGTACTGTTGTCAGCTAGCATACCCTCACCCTTAGCAAATGCTGTACTTTCAGCAAGCAGCAAAAGATATTCTTAATAGAATCCATTAGATTTCACCTTATTTTCATTACTTCTTCAAAGTCATCCAGCTTTTCCTATTTAGTGTCCTAAACTTTCACTCTATTAACAGCATCTCTCAGCACTAGGTCCTCAGCCCAATTTCCGTAATCCGTGTGTGATTTTTATAGAAGAGTAACAAATAAGAAGTACCAAAAAAAACCCCACATTGATCTTTGAGGAAGAAGCAACTTCCATCCAGCCTGATAAATTCATTTTCAGCACACAAAACCTCTTTTATTTGCACTAGACTTCTTACAAACAATCTTCTACTTTTGAAATAAGTATTTTCCATGGTGTCATTGTATCAGTTGCACTACAGGACTCAAGAAAGGATAGGCTTGCAGCACTTTTTACTAGTAATATTTTTTTAGTATTAAAGGAAGAAACTAAATGTTTCTAGAACAGCCGATCTTTGGCAAGTTCATTTTATTCCTTTTTCCATTAAGTTTCCTGTTATTAATTCTTTCCTTCATGCTGCCACGGTATTCTTCTTTTTTATATTAAAGAAAATCAGTCTGTAACACAGAATAAACTGCTCTATGTGGCAGTCCTTTCAAAATTTTTGTATGGACACTACCATCTCCCTAACGTAAAGCACATTAACTCCTTTAGTGCTGAAGAAGTTTTGAACAAGTCTGAACTATCCTTAAGCCCATCCTTAGACTTTGGAATCTTTGAATATTTCCTTTTTTTTTTTTTTTTCTCCGCACAATGATGATTTTGTTCCAGTTGATTACTACAATCTGTAACTTGTCTGTGCTGACAAGTTTCCCATTATTTATTGACTTTCCATTACTTTGTCTTGGCTGGGTGGGGCAGGAGGTGCCTATAAGAGGTTTTTGGGGAGGGTTTTCATTTGCAAGTAGGTTGACAGCCAATTCCTGCAAGTTCTTCTCCTCTGCTAAGAATGTGATTTTCAGATAGCGTTTCTACCTTTGATTTACAACACTCCTCCTGACTTTCCAACACCCAGGTTCATAAATTCATTGGTCCAGACTATTTCACCAATACATTCTGTTTATTTCCAAAATTCTGCCATTATGAAATCCAGCAGAAATTAAGTATCAGACTACTTTTATTCTTCCATTTCACTTAAAACAAATGTAAGGATGTAAGCAGCTCTGAAGCTCAGCTGAACGACAGTAATATAAAGAAATCTATTGGCTGTAACAGAGAGTAAGAACTTTTACTTTATAAGCAGTATTTTTTTTTCATGCTAGAAATTTAAGTCACAGTTGCTAGTGCTATTTCTATTGGGTTTTCATATACCAATGTCCACACCCAAATTTGGTAAAAATCAGTTCAGGATTCGGTAATAAATGCTTTGCAGTAACCAAGCAGAGCCTTTTTTTCAAACAATATCAGTTTAAAAAAAAAAAAAAAAGTTGATTATCTGTATTGTTCATGCCATTGCTTCTTACTTTATCAGTCTATCAGCAACTATCCCCTGACCCCTTATTTCTTTTTTCCACAGTATATACATTCCAAAATCATCCATTTCCAGTAAAGCAAACTAATTATTATTTGTAATAATGCACAAAAAAAATGTTATCTACTCTAACTCAACATAAAAGTAACATCTTAATTTTCAACTTTCAAGGCTAAAAGACAATTATAGTCTGGAATGAAGAACAGTTTCCTCATAAGAACAAAACATGTTTTCATATAGTAACAAACACTTGAAACAATAATTGATACTTTAAAAAAGACTAATTGCCCTGCACAGATTTCAAAATATTTTAAAACAAGGAGTAAGACCAAGAGACAAAGAAACTCAGTAATATGACTGAGGACAACTCAATGAAAAGAGAACAAGGGGAGAACAAAAATCATCTCTGTCTGATGCTCTGTTTTTTCCTCACTGTATGGAGATCCAGCTTTACTGAGAAACCCGAAGATGACTACAGCGGCTTAAAACCACCTGTCTTGGTCATCACGCAATGGGCTACCTACAGGGGCTTTATGTACAAGAACTCTTTTTCAAGTGATGACCAAAGGAGTTTGGGAAAAGGCAGCTCCAAGAAGAAAAGCATTTTAAAAATGAAAAAGTTGTCAACTAGTGCAAGAGGGAAAGAAGAGGGAAAAGATAGAGAGATTGAAGATGTCATGAACACAGTGCAGACCAGCTCTTGCACCCCACTGTTACTAAGCTATGTGCAGTGGCCACTTCTCTGTGACTGAGCTCAGCAGACACTGCAGTCAGTCAGCTCTCTCTCAACTCACTGAGAATCAGCTGTCAGAAACTGATCGCTGTGCTCCAGCCAAATGGCAGGTATGTCACCGCGACCAAAGGGACAGTAACTGCAGTTTGTAAACACTGATTCCCGGGTGAGCAGTTGCCCTGACCAGCTACAGCAGCAGAACTCACCACCTAGCAGGTCTCTAAACAACCCACTCCTGCTTACATGGCAACAAGGGGCTACCTAACAGCCCTGAGTCATTCCACAGTGTTTCCAAAAGTTTCTGATCCTCGCCCTCAGCAAAGAAGCAGAGCTGAACACCACAGAGAGCTAGAGAGCAAACACACAGGCTCACACACACAGAAACTGCTGCAGAGGGTTTAGGTGTGTGTGACAGAAGAAAATGAAACAGCAGAAGCTCAAATTGTGATCCTGGGATGGGAGACCTGGAGAAGGGAGGGCAATAAAAAGCACTGGTAATTTGAAAGTACGATCCAACATTAGTGAATTCTGGTTTTTGTTCATCACTTCATTGAGTTTTGCACTCCTGCTCTGACAGGATGGCACAGAAGATGGGAAATTTAACTAGATGGATCAGTCAGGCAGCTCTGAAGCCCCAGATATTGAATGAAGGAAACAATATTGAGAAACAAAGAAAATGGCAATGCTGACTATCAATAAAAAAAACTAATTAGGTAGTGGCTTTAAAAGCCACCTATATGCTGTCCCCTTCTTATAACCTTTTCTCTTTCTAACCACTTAAAATGTTGCTTGCCTGAGCATACCAGAAAAGCTATACCATTTGGAAGTATATGTTTTTATAGAAGAGTAACACAATATGAAAATACTAAAAAAAATAAAGACAAATATTGAAGTAGGATTTATGAAAGTGCTTTCAATTTCTTCATACACTATTTTCTTCTGTCCAAGAAACCTGGTAGTACAATACAAAAATTATTTTACTCCCAGTATTGTTTTTAATATTAACATAAAAAACAGTAGCAATTTAAAAAACCAACAAAATCATATGATAAGAGGCTTGGAAATATACACATACAAAGAATCTATGCAGAAAGGGCATCGTAACTTGCTTTCTGTGCTTGAGAGGTCACTTTTGGCAGGATCTAGAAAACTAAGATGCAAACATCTTCTAGAGTTTATTAATAATCTTTGTACTTCAGTGGCATAATTAGTTGATATTTTTACACCAAGGAGTTATTGAAAAAACAGTTGAAACCTGCAGAAGGATGCTCCTGCGTAGAACAGTGACTGATGGGCAGCTCTTTGACTAAATGAACAAAAGGCTCCCATGGATTTTAATAACACTGATCCACTTATGAATTGTAAATGATACAGAAAACCTTTTGCACCTTTGAAATTTTCAAGATTTCGGGGGGAGGAGGGGAGGGAGGATGGGGAGCGGGGTGTTTTCAACCAACAAAATGTTATTTATAACCTTTTCTCTTTTTTTTGCCTTTAACAAAACAACTGCATTTGATAAGTGTTTGACATGGGTGTCCTACCAAAAATATTTTTTTTAGATTTTCTGCCCTAGGTAAGCTAGGGAGTGAAGCACAGCAGGTTTTTCATACCCTTTCACAATTACCTGAAATATTGCATAGGAAAGATGAGAACAAACAGACTTGGCAGCGGTGCAGTAACGCCACTACAGAAAAGACCCTAAAACTGACACCACTAGATTGTAATTTGTCACGGCCTCAAGGAATTTTATTGGTTTTATTTTGGGTTTGGTTTTTTTTTTGTTTTTTTAATTTAGATCTAAAAAAATTAATATATAGTTTCTACTGTAACCATACAACTATAACTATAAACAGATGTGGCTGGGAGGTAAAATTAACACAGATTTTAAAAAGCAGCAGCTAATATTTTCGGAAGAAAAAGCCTAGGCAGCTTTTGCTTTTTTGACTCTAAGAAGACTTCAGGCTTTCTCTTTCTAAAAATACAAAGACTTTTACACTGCACAATGTCCTCTTATCTAGATACATTTCTTACACTGTATTCTTTGACTAAACACAAGTAATTCAGTATATTGTACATGTACATAGTTACTGATGCACCCATTGCTGAGATCAACTTTTAAAACTACCTTTTCAAAACGCCACAGACATATCAAACTCAAATGCTAGGAAATACAAGTATTTAATTAACCAGGACAATGTTACTTTGGATCCTTGAACATATTAATTGAAATAATACTATTTTTCCCCATAGAAGCCATATGTCATTAACTGCAGGAAAAAAGTTTGGGTGACCAAGACGGAAACCTGGAAAAGAAGGTTCTTTCTCCATCACTGCCCAAGAGTTCCTACTCCTCATTGACCATGCAAATATATGACACACCCCATAAAACCTGAACTCTTGATTCTCTGTTGGATATCACTCTTATCTCCAATCTAATTCCTAAGCCCACTATACCTCTCAAACAAACCACCTCACTGGATTCCTGACCTTGAATCCTATATTTTGGCTTTTAAAATTTTCACTTTAGGGAATTTCAAAGCATCGTCACTGCCACCATCATATCCACATGTCACACCATAAAGTAATGCTGCTTAGGGTTTAACAAAACCAAACAAAAACCTAGAAAACTTCCTTAGGGTATTTATCGATGCAGCACCTTAAAAGATTTTTCTAACAGATTTTTGTTTCTGTGAAAGACCTGTCTTTCACATAAAAGCATGAGAGGTTTTTTTTCAAAAGTTGGCACGTCTGAAATAGTATTAGAACAAATAGCCTCTTGCAGCAGTGATTTCATAGACAGCAATGGTCGTACTCGCTCTGTGCATCAGACAGGAATTTTTCATTTCATACATCATTTAAAACTTGCTGCAGTGATTCCACAAACCTGTCTATACTACTAGCACAAAGTGAAGAGAGGTCTTCTTTCCCACCCCCACCCAAGTCAAGCTATTTTGTCCAAAATTCAGCTGTGCAAGTAGACAACCATAGCACGGATGACAGAGAAGCAAAGCATACCTAGTACCAGATAATGAAAAAAGAAAAAAAAAGAAAAAAAAAAAAAAGTCTTATATTCTCATACATCAAAATAACATTACACTGTAAACTTACTGCTGAAACAATATACCATAGCAAGCAACCAGCTAATGCACACAGTTGTTTCAATATTTTTAAACACAGATTTGCATTTATATCATATTTTCAGAAATTACTCTCCCAGGACAATGTAAGAATCTGGAACAAAGCTTCCCCTTGCAAAAAAGCATATTCAGACAGAGACCACCTGCATATTCTGTGGCCCATTAACATTAACACAAGCAGATCACTTATTGCTGCAAGTGTCCCAGAAAAGAATTATGAAGATGATCATTCTTGCTAAAGTTATCATTGTACGGTCTTTAAATGCTCAAATACAGAGTGAGTTGTGTTCTGAAAATAACACAATTCACTGATATACATGTCAAAGCCTTAAAGTCACACTGTGGCTGCAATGCAGACTGTGTTACACTGAAAGCTGAAAAATGGACAGCTTTTACATAAAACTCATTTAAATAATACTAAATACTTGCACACTTGGAACTCAGCTTGGAAATACAAAGGGAGAGGCTTTCTTACCATATATGAAGGACTTCCGGACTGTAGCACGTAACACAGAATGCTCGCTTCCTGGGCATTAATTCAATAATTCCATGTTTCATTCAGGATAAATCCAGAACGTAGCTAGAAAAAATGAATTAAAACCACAAAATTTAGCAGGGGTCGGATGTGAACAAACAGAATTTTTTCTTGTCCATTTGACTAACAAAAAAATCTCGTATGGTCTTCTTTTCTACTCTAAAAGTAAAGGTGTGTTACGAGATTAGGTTCAAAGTACTAGTTTGGTTCCACACCAGTATATATTGGTATTGTGCTAATACTAGCACATCAAATACATGCAATATCAGAATTTTTGGGTGGCAATAACATCGTATGTACACAGTGACAACCTGCTGTCACCTCCTATGCCTCTCTGCACAGCCTGGTCCCCACCTCACAGAAGACATGCAGAGCAGGCCATCTCCCTCAGCCTGCTCCCTCTGGCACACAAGCCCTGGCTGGGGACATGGAGGAGAAGGCATCTGCGTTGTAGCACAGTCAGAGCCAGCAGCTCAGCTGCTTTCAGCTGCCTCACACTGTTTGGTACATGAAGTCCCCAGGCCACAGTGTAGAGTGGAACTACCATTCTGCTCAACACCAAGACGGTGGTATTGCTACAAAACAATCTGTGATATAGGACAGCAGACCTGGCTGGAGAAGCAGCACCATGGTAAGCCTTTAGACTGAGATGTGAGGGAGGCTGACTTCAGTCTCCCCTCCTTCACATGACCAAGGCCAAACTCAACTCAGACTAGACTACCAACAGAAGGTGGGTTTGCACTTGCCAGTTTTAAGTTTGTGCTCCAATGACATTGGGCACAACCATCCAGATTGCTGGTCTCCCATCACCTTGTGTTCCTGCCCTCATATAAAGGCCAAATCAGCCCAAGGTACTTCTGAAACCTGTACTTCTTCATGGAAAAAACAAGAGAAAGCTACCAAGCAAAGAGACCCCTTTTTTCTACTCCTTGATACATTGATACAGAGATTGAAAAGCACAAACCAAATTGTAACAAAAGCTGCAGATAAAAGAACACTTTGAAAAAAGCACCAGGTAATGTTCTTTGAAAGATAAGGCCCAAGAGTCAGTCATTATAAACCATATGAAAGAGGCAATAAATATTGATTATATGACTCTCTTCCTTATGTGTGTCAAAATAATATTTTCATTTTTTTTTTAAAATCTGCCAATCAGGGCAAAACTAAACACCAAAAAAAGTGGTTTACCTTTCAAACATCTGTCATATACTAAAATTGCCTGTGTCAAATAGACAGAATAGGGGTACATGGACAGTTTTCACAAATTCATCAGATTTCTGGGCTCAAAGATTTAAATATACAGATATTAATAAGAATTTAAATCTAATCAGTACACTTTTTTTCTCTCCAAAAAAGACTTTGCAGAGGAAAAGAAGCTTCAAGCAGTAAGCAAATACATTCTACTCCCTTTTTTAAAAGTTGAGAACAGATAGCAGGGTTTGCAACATAAGATGGTCTAAAACAGGTACTATGATTTTAAACAATCCAAACATACCCTGTCATCTCCAAACATTGGCCTGTATTAGATTACAATCTAATTAGTATCTGACATTATTGCCAACAGTGGAAAGTGACATCATTTGCAACTGATGTAATAGCACTGCTCCAGAGGAAAGAGCTCTCTACACTGGACTAGATGCCTAAAATTTCCCTACTCCCCTGACCTTAGCTGTAAAAGACTTTTTACTCTTCTCTGATGTTTCCTGAACTGAAGGAGAGAAAAATACAGGAGGAGAAGGAGGTCAGTTATAATGAGAAGCGTTTACACTGGGCAGTCACCAACACAAAAACGGAGCACGGAGCTGTACACGACAGAAAACGAGCCTTAAAATGCAAACAAATCAAAACCCAATATGATAGAGGATCAGAGAACTCTTAATAGATTACGTACCCACAGCATAAGTGAGAATCTAATCCCTAAAAGCAAGAGAGGGAAAAGGAGACAGGAAAAAAACTTCAATACGAAAGCCAAGTGGTAGTCCCTATGGCTCTTGATACAGGGACCAGGAAGCAGAGGGAAAGGAATCAGGATGAAAGTAGAAAATCTAGGGCAGTGGTTTTTACTAAAATACATCTGGATTAGAAAAACAAATGAATGTGGTGGAGGATGAGCATGCTAGCGTTCCGCTTAGTGGAAACACCTGACTTCAGCATGGCTTATCACCACCTACAACAGTATCCAGTACAACGTCACCCTTCAGCTGTATACCTGAAGAGAATACCACCTTCAGGAGTGGAAACCTCTATTTGATTAACCACTCATTAATGTGCATTAAATTCAATATTGATCAAGAACTTTTCTCAACACCAACAGCCGTATTACTGTAACAACATGGAAAACTCCTCCAAAAATAATTTCTTAGATACAGTGAGGTAAACTACTAGATAATGCTCTATACTATTAACACCCATAGTTAAATACAAAGATACATAAAACTGCCCAAAATTCATTGCCTATTTGTTCACTGTGCAGCAAAGTAAGTCTTGTTGCTACTGATTATTTCTCTCAAAATTTCCAGTAATCACTAAGATAATATACTGATACACTCTTCAATTAACACCAACAGATTTCTGTGCATGTTGTGATCCTGCTTTGATTTGAAGTAAATTAAAGGGTAAGCTACAACAATAGCTTGAATGTTGCTAAATTTTTTTAACATGCTGGAATACATGTAAGTTATCAAAATGTGGAAAGTCATACAAATCAAACATTTTTGAGTTATGAGAACTCCTGTGAGTAGCATAGTACAGGAACACAAGAAAGGTTATAAAATCTAAGACCATCCAATGACAGCTTGCGGAAAGCTTCCCAAATTACTTGTTTATGTGTAATGAAACAACCAGCCACATGATGAAAGATTTTACTAAACATGAAATAAATACAAATGGTTATCTAGTTACACTTATGCAGTAAGTATGTAAATCTGCTTGTCTACATTCACAGCAGTTTCTTGAAAATACCAGTCTCAGATACAAGCCTTTGACATTACAGTATCATTAGCTGAAAACTTAAAGAGAACTTACACATACTGACTAATACTGCATAATTAAAAGAGATAAGAGTCAGAAAAAAAAAGGATTCAACCATTTCTATAGATTCCTCTGTCAGAGGTTCCACAGATGCTCATACATCAAAGAGGTAAAGACACTACTACCAATATCATTATGATTTGCGTAGTAAGTTCATCCAAAAAATACTATAATATCAACGATTCCCACTGAAGCCTGCAACCCCAGGCTTCCAGGAGCCCTGCCTTGCTCTTCCTCCCTTCAACACTGCTTCACTGTAGGTATTAACATATATGCAAACAAGATTTGGTGGTAACAAATAAGCACTAATAAACCAGCAGGCATCTGGTATAACAGTGCATCAACCTGTATTATGTCTGCCATAGTATTGTCTGTGTAACCTTGAATTGCGAATGCTTACCTGAGTGTAGCAAGCAAGCATGTCAGTGCAGACCACGCAGTAAAGATCTATAGCCCTAAACTGTTCCACCTTCATTGTGAACTTCTCAACTCACAAATCAATAAAATATTGAGTAATAAACAACGAGTCAGAAATATTCTAGGAAAAAAAACCTCAACCTTACTCAGAATTGTGAATCATGGAGCCTGCACATTTTCTAACATAAGTTCAGGAAATAAAAATCTCATTAAAGCTTTAGCCAAAATTTCTAATTCATCAAAGGACCATGTTCTGAATACGAATGAATTTCATGAAAAAAGAAGCGTCTTTTTCTTGTCTGCATGTCTGTAAAATATCTCTTAGGTTACAAAACCAAATCTGATGACACTGAAAAGTCTTTCAGGAACAAAGACAGACGAGTAAAACAACCACCAGATCTCTTTAATTCCATGCAAAAGTGTCAACAGCAAAATCACTGCATCTCTTCCATAGCAGAATATTAAATAGTTCATTAATATCCATTTTGCCTTCTTCTCTTTTCAGAGGCTACTAAAATTGTTTCTGTTTGATTTTACATGAGTGAAACTCCTCCCAAATGAAACAGGTACAAGTATCTTGAAAGAACATTCAAGTGTACATCATTCAAGACCTTGGCAGTCCCTATCTCTGTGAAACAACAATAGCATCCCACTAATAACAATGACTTGCTTAACTATTCATTTTTGTAAATAATGGAACTGAAAATTATCTAGTGATGGATTTACACTTTTACAATGCATCTCAGGGATGAAAATGAATAGGGACGAAGAAATTATGTATATTACAATGGGTGACACAGAACTTAAGATTCTAGCTAGCTCCACAGAAGAACACAAGCTGGAAAATGTGGCACTACAATTTTTAGCATTTTACCTTTGTCTAATATTACTGTGAGACATCCTATATGTATTATTTGTATTACAGTAGCACTTAAAGACTCCAATTAAAATCCAAACACCATTATATTAAGCAGAAATAGTATGAAAATTACAATAGGTGTCATAGCCATTTTAATTCCAAACAACCACAATAAATTACCTATTTCTCAGATATGCCTTCCTTTATATTGTAGTTACCCACAGAATTTAAAATATCAGTTCTTATGTTCAGGGGGAGCATTAAAAGGATTGCCTAGGCAGTCTTTTCAGGCTTTTTTTTCTTGAAAACCATATTAATATTTCCAGTGGAGGCACACAGCATAGAGAGTGAAAGCCTACTGACACAAGGCTTGCTTTCCTTAATCACCTTTCTTGAGAAGCAGCCCATGGAACCACAAGACCCTGTGGACCATGAGCTAAAAAAGCCTGCTCCCCTAAGGTATAAACTGCCATTTTACAGAGGATACATGCATTTAGATTTGCATCTTATTGTTCCTCCCTCTTAGTGATTTTTTTTTCCTTTTTTTTTTTTTAGCCAAAGTACTGACATACTAAACGTATCAATTTACTCTTGCCTAAGTAATCATTTTACTATTAATATATTTACACACTGAACAACTTAGGTCTGAGAACTAGATATGATCTGTCCAAAAGTTATTCTGAGACAGAGATGCACCTTGCATATATGTCGAGCCAGTTGGATAACTCAGTATCGGTTTGTTTTGACTTAAAGAAGAAGACACCACAAATTAGTGTAGATGTTAAGAAATAAGCTTATTTGGAGGCAGGAAGCTGACAAAGGTGACACCTGTTCTAGTAACAACAGAAAACACAAAGTTTCTATACAAAAAGAAAGTTAATAAAGATTACTTTGTGTTTAGGTAAGAAATGGCAAGTCTTTACACTGTGACTTAGTTTTCTGGAAGGGTGTTTATTATAAACAGTATTTCAAACGCAGGACTTTAAGAGACAACATATAAATATTTTAAATGATGAAATATAGGTGTTGAGTTTTTTTGTACTGTGTCCAGAAAATCTGCACAAACACATCAAATTCTCCACCTAGGGAATTTACTTTATTGTTAAGTTTGCATTTAAAACAAATTACATGACCTATTTTGGGGCTAATATAACTAAAAGGAACCTATTTGTTGTTTATTATTTATAGAAGATTCACTTCAGATTAGGCCTTTTGCAGACATGTGTATCTGTATGGCATCATAAAGCATCTCCAGATATCCCCCCAGCACTAAAACAGAGAGAAAATGACAAGTTAGGATGTATCCCAGTACACACAGTATTTTATAAAAGCTAAGATTAAAAGCTGTTTTTTCTTCTTCAGAAAGGCCACATGAAAGAGCCAGTACCATGGCTAATGCACTGACCTTCCATGTCTGATAATGACAAGTTCAAGTTCCTAGAGTTGGATAAGATGTGGAACTAAAGTAAGTGCACTCAAGCAACGAGTTCTCCTGCTCTGTTAGAATCCTACTCACAAAACTCACCCTACAGAAAGAAAGAAGAAAACAGTTTCATTTTTATACATATACACATATATAACCAAGGAGTTTTTCTACACCACGAGGTCTCATAGCTACTTTCTTCAGACTCTTCAATCCAAGGCACTGGTAGATTCTTTCACTTTTTAATAGCAAACTTGAAATTATTTCATGTGAGTAAATGATGTCAAATTTATGAAAAACAGAGATGTAAAATTACTGCTTGTGTCTAAAATTTGACGTTTTTGGCTTTTTCTTGTAAACAGTGAAAGAGTAAAACACAGTAAAATCATATATGTCATATAATAGACACAACATCCAACATCTCTTTACAAACCTTGCCTTCCAAACTTCCAGAAAATCAGAAATGCATTTTTAAACAACAAGCAGACTTCTTAAAGTTGACACCTCTGGAAATCTAGCAGCCGCTTTTTGTTTTCAAAGGAGGACAGAAGTACATTGAGCATTTCTTCCTATCACCAACTAAGAAAAAACACAGTTAACCTAAAGCCTTTTTTACTATCAGTTATTAGTTGCAGGTTACAGTGTCTGGAGCTCTTCAGGGGCAGAATAAATCTCCTTCGTAATGCTGCTGGCCTGACTGAGGCACAGAAAAGAAAGCTCCTGCCATCGAACTAGCTATCAACTGCAATAGGTTAGATGTAGAAGCAAATAGCTTCACTAAGGAAAGCTTAAACAAAGCTCCTTTCTTTCTAAATTACTAGTATTAATGATAATACACATTAGTATGTACTACTAATAATATTAATATGGCTATATTTTAGCACATTTTATATTTTCTAATATTTATATTTCAAATTACACAGAGATATCACAACCTTTACATCTTCAAGTTCTATAAGGCAAATAATAAAGGCTAAAAAAATGCTAGGACTTCAGTTGGCGTAAATCAACATGTGCATCATCAGATTGTATCCAATGTCTTACACTGAAAAATTCCTGACAAGGACAGACTGTGATCACACAGAGAGCAATATCATTCTGAAAAAGATCACCTTTTACATTTGGCTCTTGAAACAGTAGTTCTAACTTCCTCCTTCTCGCCCCCAATCTGAGCTCATCTCAGAAACAATAATTTATTTAGAAAGATTAATTTATCTTAAGCATCACCAAAGCCTTGCATTATTTCACTCCAGCAAATTTTTGTAGATCAAAATTTTTGAATTTCCTTGGAAAACACAGTGATATTAAATACCAAAAAACCACACATTAAAATAACACCAACATTTCTAAAACGAGAGCTCAAGCTGAAGTTCAGAAATTGCCATAATTAAACTTGTCCAGGAAGACAGATTAAGGTCAAATACGTCTATTAATTTTGGGTATCTACTCTAAGACACCTTAGACTTGTGAGTTTTTTTGAAGCACAGCATCTCATAGCACTTAATACATTCCTAGAGTGGTTTTTACTATTTCCCATCGTGGCTGTGATTTTTTACTGCCTCTGCAAACCCAAAACCACCCGTTGAAGCTGAGCACCCAGAGGGCGGAGCGGGCTCAGTGGGCAGCGCCTGCACAAGGGCTTGGTGTCATCTGCAAACTTACCGAGGGTCATGGACCCACAGCCACCAAGGGCCAGAGCTTGTCACAGGGGCCACAGCCCATCACTAGCCCTTGGCCACCACACCACATGCTCGGCGAGAGGGGATGGGGCAAAGCTTGGTGGGCAACGGTCACAGCCTCACCCAGGGATTGTACCATGTGGGAAGTGACACTCTGCTGAAATAAAAGATGCATTCACACTTTGTAACACGTTTCCTTGGGGTTTTGTTACATCCCGCACTACTTCTAATTATCAAAGAGTCTTTCTTTCTAAACAAAGGCTGCTGCTTCTTCATCCAAGAAGGATGTTAAGATGCTAAATGAGGTATGCGATCACAGCGCCTTGCCAAACAAAAGGATAAGTCAAACACAGGCACTTGTGATTTCTCTGCTGGATCAAGGAGAGGGAAAGGAGTTGCAGAGAAGAAAGCCTAGATTTCAAACAAATGTTTCCATAATCAACAGTTACTGCAAGCACGGTTCAGAAAATTACAAAGAAAAAAAAAAATCTTTTCCTGTAAATATCCATTGTTTTCTTCTTTGCTTAAGGTTAAATATGTCGTGTTATTTTTCAGGTTAGCTTGGAAAAAGGAAAAGAAAAAAGCCAACTTTTTTTTTTTATTAAATTTGATACAAACTACGAATAGTTCCTCTGAAAATGCCTTAGCCTGTGATGTAACTTCTTTATTTAGATAAATTCTACAGTATCTGTTATTTATACACAAGCAAGAGAATGATTTGTGCTATTAAGGAAAGATTTTTTTTTTCCAAGACACACTCTTTGTTAACATTCTTGAACACTCATTATGTGAACACACAGTCTTTAAAAAGCTTATTGTTTTCTCATTACATTTGGATATTTGGAGAAGAATCTGTGCACTACATTAAATAAATAGATGTTTAGATAATTTTCAAGTTCTTGTTTAAAATACAAATAGTATCAATCTTTAGAAATGCAGTTACTTCCTATCTATAGCATTGCTTTCTGTTCAACACCCTCAGGTTTTTTTGTTTCACCAAACTAATACACCTTTTCTATCACATAGTCAATTCTGATACCTGTAGTGAATTTCCAAATCCTCAGCAACCCTGTTAGCGAGATGAGAGAGTTTCACTAATTCAGTATCTTTCTGCTCCTTTTTCTTTATTTTCTAAGGCAATGTTTGCCACACTCCATAATATTTTTCTTTTCTCCTCTCTTTACATGCCCTGCCTTTGTGACATAACTTTTGAAGCTATTTGAGTACAAAAGCCTCTGATTATAACTTCACTTTACAAATTAGCATCTGCAGTGCATGACACTGAAACCATGCTAGTTGAAGGTGGTTAAAGTTGAATGATTTCAGCTGGAAAGGAAGTAAATATATTACTTGTCCTTTTTATTTATTAATAATTATTTTCCCTTACAACGGAAGAGGGCTACCTTTATTAGTTCCTCTTATCCTTTTCTTATATGGTGATGTCAGATAAAGTCACCATGTATTTTTAAGTTCTATACAGTGTCTTTCTAAGTTGCGTGCTCCTTCCCATCTCTCTGTGAGATGGAAAAGTGTCACATTCTATACAGACATAATTTCAATATTTCTTTTAGAGGGTGCTTAAGTACATATATTTTAATCAGGTTCTCATTTGCCTTCAAAGTTATTACAAACAATTTAAGTATCAGAAGGCTTGATGCAGTGCCCGAATTGGACTACAGTAAAATCGAGGTAGTGATCTTCAAACCCATGCATTAAACTTGCATATCAACTTTCTATGTCCACACAAAATACAAATAATTGCTGGGGGGATGAAAGGATGAGGAGAAGGGGGGGAACTTTGGTGGGGTTTTTTTTTGTTTTTTTTTTGTTTGGTTGGTTGGTTGGGGTTTTTTTGTGTTTGGTTTTTTTTTTGTTTTGTTTTTCGTCTTTTGTTTTTTTGGTTTTTGGTTTTTTTGTAACTCAGGCCAGTGAATAAGCAATTTCTAGGAACAGTTGCCAAAATAGCACAAACAAATGTGTTTAAAAGGCAATGTCTGAACCTACATCCCTTTCTTATTTTTTTTTAATGAAAAGTAGTTCTTCCTAACCAGAAATGTGGCTTTAAACCACCCATGAGCTGTTAGCTGTCTGCGTAAAGCAGTTCAAGAGAGTTTTACTGTCAGAGGATATCAGGTCAGAGATGGCTTCTGTTGTCAGATCAGTCACTGACCACCTCAATTGCCTTTGGCAAATCATTTAACCTTTCTGTATTAATGTTTTCCTGCCAGTAGAATAGTTTTTCACCATAGCGGGGAGGAGTTTAGCACATTAATTGATAAAAATAACTATCAAAAAGTTCCTTCTTTAACTCCAATGTCTATCTGCGCTACAGAATACTACTAAGAAACGCAAAACCACTCTGCACATTAGGTAGAAACATACTGCTTCTATGTAAGTGGGTGCTATTTCACAGCAAATATCTACTGTACATACTTTAATGACTTCACAAATTACGAAGAACAAGGCTTACAGTTTTCTTGCAACTCATGAATAGTAACAACAAAAAGAGAAGCAGCAGCCTTTGTCTTGAGCTGACAACTTGTATGTTTTAGAATACTTCCGTAAGTTTTAATGAGCTAAATGATTTAAAAATATATATAGTGAAAAATACATTCTCTTGATCTGAAGTCTTACATGCTATGTTTCAGCCTAAAACAAAATTTTACAGCCCAGACATAAAAACCTGGAAAACGGAGTTTATAAGGGAAATACAGAGCATTAGCCACACTGTAGTGTGCTAACGGGTACCACTATAATACAGTCTATTCCAGAATAATTTTTCTTTTTATTATTTCATTAAGTTGTATCTCACTAAAGTTCCTCCTAGGATCTCTCTACAGCACCAAATTTTTCATTGAGAAAACTATAAATCATAGGCCTAAATTACAATTTAATTATAAACGCCTTCCCTTCTAATGCTGCCTGGGACCTTTTACCCTCCTACATAATTCTAAAAAATGACCCCTGTCATAATTTCCTTCACTAGAATAATATGCAGAGATCTAATCCTGAATCCTGCTGTCTTATAATTTAATATAAGAGGTAATTATTATTCAAAAGATAATGTTGCAGATATTGAAAATATTCTGAAGTTTAAGTCTAAAAAAACCTTGACTTGGTATGTAAAAGTCTCTTATTTGACTCTTGCAGAAAAGGAAATAAATAAAAAGATTTTAAGACATTATGCAAAATGCTAGAAGTATTATAGTAGACAAATTCCAGCTACAAATAATTTCTATAACCTTTGAACTACAGAAAAAACACACTCACACAGCAAAACTAGGAAGACACCAGATCATTTATTATTGATTTCTCCTCTTTGCCATAGGTTAGACAGAAAGTTTTATATTGCTACTGTCTAGCTGAAAAATATGTTTTAGGTGGCTCCACATTTCTGAATGCAAGGAAGTATATTTAAGCCAAAGTCAAAAGAAAAACGGGGGAAAAAACCCAACAACAAAACCCCAAACCTTCTCACACCTCAAATTTTATCTCACATTTATCACAAAGGCATTATTAGGTTTATCAGAAACATTCCTTTTAATTTTAAATAATAATAATAATAATTTAAATAATAAAGGAGAAGTTAAATAATATTAAAATTTTAAGGAATCAGTACATTTTTTTCTTAGTTAGAAAAGTAAGGAATAACACCATTATGTCAATTCATCTTGCACAAGAGACAGTGAATTTAATCTCATACCAAGAACACAGCTATTATTGCCTGTCTCTATTCACTTTACAAAGAAAGACTTTGACCTTAAAGCCCTTTTTTTTCTAAAACTGGGATTTCATCAATTAAAACCTGTTTTCTTTTTAGTTAACTCTTACAGTACACAAGAATATCTGCCAAAGAAGTCAACCAATAGTATGAACGGAGCAAAAGAAGTTTAGGATGAACATGAGGAGAGAGAATTAACAGAAAGGATTTCTGAAATACAGTAGAATAAAATTCACACAACAACTGGAATGTTTTTCAGTTTCAAATTCAGAGACCATGCCCCATTTGTGTTTGGTTGGTTTTTTTTCAAGTAAATGAGTTATCAAATGAGCTTCATTGCTTCTAACCATATACAGCTCCATCAGTAAGAGCAAATAAAATACCATAACTGACAGATTCAACATCCTGAAGAGGTAGAGGCCAGTGAGGTTATCAGAAAATGGGGTTCACAAGAGGTAATTATAGCCCATGCTCACCCTTCTTAGGTGAGGCAGAACATCACTACACAGCTCAATAAAAATCAAACTATATAGTGCAGAGGCACCAGTTTACTACCCTCTTTGTTTTTGCTTTGGGAGCAGTTCATTTAAGATGTAATAAATTGAAGTTTTTTTCCTGTCCTTCCATAAATCTAGGGACAGTGCAAATGAGGTGTTCCTCATTATGAACAAAAGAAAAGGGGCTCCCTAGATAGTGACATGAACTGGTAGCATTAAAGCACTCATTAACAGGAGCCCTGTTCTTTTTTGTAATAAGGAATATTACTTAATAACACTCGAAGCATGGTTCACTTCATATTGCTGAAGTGAGCTTTTGGGGGGCAGTGAAGAGGAAAAAAAGGGAAGTCCGTACTACCACAAACATAATAAAATATAGAGATGGAATTTTGCCTGTAACAAATTAATAATAAGTAAGAAAGTGTCATTGACTGCCTCTGTCTAACTGAATTGCTTCATGCAACAGAAAGATTTAAGGATCTCAGAGGATTTGTGGAAGATGTTAGACTATACTTTTAAATGAACAAACAAAACCAGACTAGATAGGTATAGGCAGGCTGGAAAAAGATTGTCAGTAGATGATTTCCTGATCTGAGGATCCAATAAAACACAAAGCTTATGCAATTTGGAAGGAATCCCATTATAGGTAAATCAGACTGTGCTATTGCGATGGAGGATGTACAGCACCAAAAAGAGCAGAGCGAGAATTTTACATTTCCATTTCCAACAAAAAAGTCTCTGCACTGCAGCACTGGCAAAGGGCTAGACATTTAGACAATCTGAATTTCATAGAATCATAGAATGGTTAGAGTTGGAAGGGACCTTAAAGATCATCAAGTTCCAACCCAAGTCAAAAGAAAAAATACAGTTGGAGTATACCTCTGAGTATGTTTGCTATTTTCCATGCATGATGGCAAATTATGCACACCAAAAACTTTGTTAGAAGTACTACACGTAAGATATGAAGCACACCAAGGAATAATGGCTCCTCCCTGCTGGCATCCTGTCTCACATGGGTTCATCCCAGACACCTCGGAAGAAGACAACAGTGTTTTGGTGGTTATCTCTGCATCTTTATTCTACTCTGTCATTAAATGCCATTCAGCTGCAGAACCTACAAGAAGACTATGCCTGAAATTAAGCACATTGAGCTTCTTGTTGGGGCGAGCACTCAGCAGGAAAATTTTGCAGGGCTTTGTGGCTTGAACCACATCAGATTCTCCTGACTGACTCTGAATTCAACAAGGAAAAAAAAAAAAACAACAAAAAAACCAAACCACTGAAGAGGATATGAAAGTCAGAAAATAATATGAATATGCAGAAGCAAGAACTGGACACCTCTAACAGACTTCTTAACTTGCTTTTGCAGTGCTACTGAAACCTCACACCCATGCCCCTATTCAGAAGTAGCACAAGGAGGATTAATTGAACAGGTATTAAAGCTGCTGAGGGTGCTTTTGTTACAAGTCAATCATGTAGTCAAAACCTTGATTAACCTCAGTAAGAGCTTTGCCTGACTTAGAAGCAAAACCCCACGTTTACAGAAGCATTACATTTACATTACATGTATATTATGTTTACTTTAGAAATTATATTTTCAAAGAGCTGTAGAAATATATACAAAAACACAGATCGTGTTTCTGACAAAACTTTTTGCTGTTTCTGCTTGACATTGTTAGGCATTGGTGTGCGCTTAATGTCCAGGCTAGGGTACCATAACACTGTTACTAGTTAGTAGTAGAATGACTTCTGAAACTCTGTTTTGTTTTTCTTTTGTTGTTAGCATGTCAGTACAGTATAGAACATCATTGGTGAAACATTGCAAAGTCTCTAGACACGAGTTCTCTACAAGACAAACTCATTTCATCCAAGTAA
Source organism: Thinocorus orbignyianus (assembly GCA_013400375.1). Taxonomy (NCBI): domain Eukaryota; kingdom Metazoa; phylum Chordata; class Aves; order Ciconiiformes; family Thinocoridae; genus Thinocorus; species Thinocorus orbignyianus. The sequence goes on along the minus strand of VXBW01008446.1, from coordinate 454,461 downwards.
GTGTTCGTTTGTGCCTCCAGAAGTTTTTCCTTTTTTTTTTTTTTTAACTCCCTTTTTCACCAAATTCACTTTATCATTCATTTGTATTTTTATAGACTTTAAAATAATTTCAGTTCTCAAAGCAGAAAGATGACACAGGGCTTGAAGTCATCAGAGCAACTGGCCAAGGAAGTTCTAATAGGTAACACATTACACTTTTTGAGTACAAACTCTCTATAAGATGATCTTGTAGTTGCCCCTACAGAATTTTATTCGATTTTTGCCAAACCAGCACCCCAACTTGTCAAATGATTTTGAGTTGTACTTCTATCATTGACGGTACTCAGTATCTCAGTTTTCTGTTGTCTGAAAGTTCAGTAGATGTATTTCCTCATTCAGCTCATTAAAGCAAACACTGCAATGACCCAGAGTCAGGAGAGAGCCCTGCCAAACATCATTTTATACCTTTGACATTGATATTTTATACTTATGACATTGATAAGTATGCCCTAAATATGATTCTTCAGCCAGTTGTACACCTACACTCATCTAAACCACATTTCTATAGCTTCCTTATAAATCAAGAAGTCATGTGAGGCCGTGTCAAAAATCTCCCTAAAAACAAGGTGTCTGACATGTATTGCTTCTTCCCCTGTCCACACCTGTTACTCTGTCACAGAAGTTGTGCTGGTTCAACAATATTTTTTCTGACAAGTCTGTGTTCGTTATTCATTTCCTTGTCATCTTCAAAATGCTGCCAAATAGTTTGCTTATTTTTTCCAGAATTTTTGCAGAAACTGGAGTTTAGCTGACTGGTCTATAACTCTTGTCTTAACTCCTGTTTAAACTAAGGACACTTACGCTGTCTTCTAATATTTCACCTTCTCCGCACAAGTTTTCAAACCCAGCCACTGCTAGGTTTGAGTTTATTTTGGCTCTACATGTTCCTTTAATGAGTTTTGAAAACCGGAGTTCTGACAGCAGCTATCTTATACACTTTAACCTATTTCTTCTCTGTTCAGAAGTAAGATCTTATCCATTTGGCAACGACATCAATTATGATAGCTGCTGTCCTACAGACGACCTTTAACGGAGAAGGAGACAAAAACATTTGGCTTCCTCAAAATTATCCTCTGCTCTCCACTGAACAATGCTCCTACACTTTTCTTTCTTACTCTTGCTATTGTTCTTAGTAGTGTTATTTTGGCAGTTTTGATACATCTTGCTAGATACTTTTTAATTGATGATTTCACCTCTCCGATTTTCTCACAACATGCTTCTGCTTTAATTTTACACTCATTCTCAGCAATCTGCAAGGTGATTTCATATACCTTGCACCCATCCTCCGCACTAGGGTTGTTTGCACTTTATAAAAAGATTCCATTAGGTAATTACTAAGACTTCAGGTCTGAATAATTCCCTGTAATTGTGACATTAAGTGTCTGAGATATTCACTGTCACTGATTATTCTTAGCTCGTAATTGCACACTGAACTCAAACTTGCTCCCCTTTTGCCTATGATGTCCCAAGTAGCCTCCCATGTTCCTTTCACTCAGTCTACAAACACAGTGGCACATACTGCAGCAAAAATTTAGTTTCTTACACTATCAGTACATAGGAGATTGACAGTATTTTCACTTTTCTCCTGTCTATAACTAGCGATCAGAATGAAGAAGAGGAGAGAAAATTCAGGCAAAAGCTTGTATTCTTTACTGATGGTAGTTCTCCTTTATTCAGTGGTCCAAGAACGTCCATCCTTCCAACTTGGCAAAAATACTTTTGCAGAGGGAACCCAGTCCCAGCACATTTTCTCCCACATTTAATAGGCCACTTTAAGAGCACGTTTACTTAGTCCTCATCAAACAAGGATAATTGACAGCTTTCCACCCCTAGCATCCCCACTCTGAGAAGGCAGTTTCCCCAGGAGCCGCCTTGTACAACCTCAAACACTTTATTACTGGTCAATTTGGGTTTCCTGCCCACTTTAAGTGGCAGTGCTGAGGGTCTCTAACTCTCTCTTGTCTCGCTAATCAATATAAGCAGTCACTTCCACAGTATTTCCCTGCTACTCAGCAAGAAGGACGATAGAGACTGCCACCGGTTGTAAATAACTGTATAGCTTTAGTGTTACGTCAGAAAGTACCTTGAACTTCAGAAATAGGAGGTGGCTCAGAAATAGGAGGTGGCTTTTATTTTGGACTCTTGGGTTTCTTTTGAGATTTTTCCCTATTTTAATTCTTTCCAGCAAGAGCAAAGAAATGCAGTTGGTGCAATGCCATTCCTGATACCTGCCTCCTCAGTGGAGAGGTTGGCCCGTCCCCATAGGCGCAGGGGGTAGCAAATGTCCCATCAGCAGCGCACGTGGCACTGTGCTCGCTGAAGAGAGCTACAGAAAAATTCTATAAAGTGCTGACCACAGCTTTACAGTCACTGTATTATGGGCACGAGAAAGTCAGGATTAAATAATTATTGCCTCGAACTCACGCAGTAAAATTTGTTTATGAGGTAAATTTTAACAAGAAACAAACAGTTAGTGTTGTTTATAAGCAAACTCAAACTGTAAAAACCAGGGAATGCTTTGTAAATACCAATCCCTGGGCCAGATGAGGTCCCAGAGGGAAGCTCCCCGCTGTTTGCAGCTGGCTCTCACACACACGCAGAATGTGACCAGCTCCAGCGGCCAGGTGAAATCAAAGCCAGTGGTTTTGCCCAAGGATGGCATAGTGGCAAAATCTTAATTTGTTCATACAGATACTTCTCACAGGTGTTCCCTTCCACTGCATGGAATGATTTCCTTGTAAAGTCCACATAAAAAAATGGCCACAATTACAATTAAAAGATAAATCTATTCTCTGGCAGCAAACAATGTCAAGACAACTATGCTAAACACAATACAACACAGTGTCGTATCGTGTATAACAGACTATTTTGATCTAAACAATTGGCTTCATCTTGTTTAATAGGAAATACCCATATTCTTACTCAAAACTCCAACATATCCTCTCTTTTAATGAAATTAATTCATTAGGTAGAGCCACAGTGAGGTCCAAGACTTTGTCTCCCTACAGAGCAGTATGACCACACCATTAAGACAAATGCCAACGCAACAACAGGGAGCAGTGACTCAAAGCTGATTTCCACCAGCAGGGAGGCGTGAGATATTTACCCTTCTGGACTCCAAGGGATCTGCAGGTGGCGGTTAGGCTCCAGTGCCTGAACTGTGTGGAGACTAAAGACCAACTCCTAAAAAGCCACAAAGACTGATGTGAATTAGAGGGCCCACACTGGAACACCAGGGATATGAACGTACCACCAAATGAGTCCACATCTGGCACAGTACCTGTGGCTGGCTCTTTACAAGATGACCATCCTTTCACCTTTACGATCGCCAAAGTGTGCATACTAGTTGGGGAACATCAATGAATACCATTACTTCCATATAAATCCTACACACTATCACGTGGGGTGCTGTGAGGAAGGAAATACACCTTAGCTGATCCAGCTAAGCTTAGCTGTTTACTAGTCCGTAACAACAAAGAAATAAAAAAGCTGGGGGGGAAGAAAAATTTAACATTATTCTTTTTACTGCACACACACACACAAAACCCTTTTAAAGTGAATATATGCCTACTGCAAAGTATTGAGGTGAAAAGGGAGGTCTTATCATCCCTGTTCCCCCAGGATCTCTTAGACTGTGTGTATTTCTGTGGTGGTTGGCTTGTGGTTTTGTTGTTCACTACAGTTTCCCAGAGCCCTATATTTTACTGAAACATAAGTACAGGCCCACCAATTCGCTGACAAGCTGATCTATTGGCTCTAGGACACTGAGGGGAATTATGCTCCTGCCGCCCTGATGCTCTCCTTTGTTTAGAAAAAGAAGAGAGAAAGAGAGAGAGTGAAAAAAAAATCCTCAATCGTTTAGTACAAGTCATTTTACATGCTGGGATAATGAAGTATAAAAATGCCTTCAAAGGACTGATTTCCTACTTTTAACTCACTACCAGCCGAGCTCTTTGTGAGGCCCTCTGGAACATGCATTCCCAGCCCCACTCAAACAAAAGAGCTGCGAATTCATTAAACTATTTAATTATGCCTTTTTATTTTTCTCCATTAGCAAGCCCTGCCAGTACAAAGTAAATAAAGCCACCATGGTCTTTCCCCAGCAGACACACTGACTGTTTTTATTCTTTATTCAGTTTACAATATAAAGGGCTATTTTTTCCCCCTCCTCCTATTCTTGGCTAGTTTCCTAATACAAGCCCTACAAACAGAAGCATCCAACTGTACATGCAATGCATGGAACTAGAGAGCAGCAGCAGCACTCAGCATTGCAAGCACATACCCTAGACAGCTTTCAAAGTACCAGCAGCCAACGGCAGCCAAACAGCACTTTACAGCCAGGCGCGGAAAAGATATTAGCTTTTTTTTTTTTATACTCTAGTAAATTTGCTTTTTACATCTATTTCTTTTCAGAAGGGCTTGTTATTGAGCTTACTGTCCACAAATTCCATTGATCTCAGGCTGTGACTCAATCCATATGCTCACGCTTTGACACCAGCACAGCAAGCAAGCGATACAAATCCTGTTCAGGCTACAAACTTATTGATTTTATAGATTTCCCCCAAAGTTGTGATAATGATATATCATTGTTAAATTTGGTAGAACAAACTGCTTTCCCAATCTGTCAATGCGAGCATGAAAACCAATTCACAGCCTTGTTTAGAAGGCTTTCCCTTCAGAAGAATAACTACTGCTAGCGGAAGCAGATCACCAATACCCAGCCGCTGGCATAGGTTTGATGGATGTTACCTTTCCAGTTGCCCTTTCTTGACCTGTAGCATGCTGGGTTCCCAGACTTGCCTCCTGGTTATGAGAACCACCCTTATTTTTCACAAGCATTTTTCAAATTCATTATTTAAAACTTGCAGTGTACGTAAACCATAACAATAGCTTTTAAACATATTTCCTTTAAATATTTTAGATGCATTAAGACAACATGAAAATTATTGATTTTAGCAAATCATTTTTGCTTGTTCTCTTCCTGTGCTCACATAAACAGCAAAGCTACGCTTTTCCCTTCCATGAGAGGGAGACAGAATACTGGTTTAAAGAGGGTTGTCCTTACTTCCTGCTCCATCACAGCTTCTCAACCTGGGAACAACAAAACACGCCACTTCATAACGAATGGCTTCCACTGTGAAACATACTTGGGTATTTGCCTCATGGCTTCTTACTGCCAAAGTAGAAACTTGATCCGACACTCATCTTCTCACCAGCAAAAGAGGGGTCCATTCCAGAGGTATTAGAAAGAAGAAACCCAAGCCGTTTCTCAGGTTATGAGAACACAACATAAGAAGTTCATCAGTCCTTATGCGCTTATCATAGGACAAAAAGGCACTCACCAAAAAAATGTCTGTATAGTGCAGAAGATGTACAAAAACTGTAAACAGCTGTTGTGTTTTTAACAAACCATGAAATAGCTCCAACAAAATGGTTTGCTGGAATTACAATGTATGCTTTCATTCACACATCCTCCTCAAACTCTGAAGCAATTACTAGCACTCCAGAAAGACACTTGGAACTCACAAAGAAAAAACTTGCCAAAGAAACTGAAACCAATCAAGAGGCAAGAACTACAATGTTAGAAAACAAAATTTAGGAAATCCATGTGAACAAATATTACCGCTCTTGAGTACCTTTTTCATCACAGCCTTTCTTTCTTTTGTCTGTCTTCACTGAACATACATCTCTCTAGCATCAGAAAAGCAACTTCACTCATCCGACATTATGCCACTACTTCAACATAAACCACAGAGTGTGAGATTTACAGTGTTCTCCCAAGTCTTCCTATTGGTATCTCTCCACATTGGCAATGCATCCCTAAGCATTTAGTAGTGTTCCTGGGACAACAGCTTGGAGACAAATTTTCAAGGGGTGAACATCCCTCACCAGTGCCTCCACTTTCACTTTTGATTTAATTCAGAGTGACAGATGCTGAACTCTTTTACCTGTTGTGGCTTTTTTTTTTTTTTTTTAACTTGCTGAATGCTATTTCCAAATCTGTCTCCTGGAAAAGTCTTTTTGAACTTCAGGGCACTTTAAATTTGACTACCTGCCTGTAGTACCCCTTTTCTATCTTCCAAATATGATATGGAACAACAGCTCTAACATACTTCTCATTCATCTATGGTATTTTTGCTATTTTTCTCACTGAGACATAAATGCCAGGCTAAGAGAAAGGCAACAGAACAGCCCATTGTCAAATTTTTTATTGTCACATTGTTGAGGAGCCGTGCTTCATGCTTCTCTGTCAGCACGTAGGCAGGAAGGGGTCTCACATCACATCTTCACAAAAAGAAATTGTCTATTTGCCAGACAGAGGAAGTACTATCAATAACATACTAAGCATTCAACTATTTTTTGTTTCAAGAAAGTGAAGACCTTACCAAAGACAAGTATTATTACTAATCTCACTTCTGCGATGGGAGAGCTGAGACTTGGTGAAACTTTAGGACTTGCCAAAGACCTTGTATGAAACCAGTGGTAAGGTAATGTCCGGTAATGAAGATCCTCATTCCCAGCATATATTATATCCATAGCTGTTATAGGTAGCTTCAGCTTGTATCTTCTTATTTAAAGATACTCATAAAGGGAACGCCTTTGTGGTGGAAGGCAAAGATGCTGCAGGACCTACTATTGGTCATCTGACACATTTCAGAGGAAGCACAAGCACTTACAAGCAAACCACGCTACTCAGTTATGTTCTTACGTCCTCACCATCCCTTCAGTTCAAGTTTTGCATCTTCACCAAGTGTCTGTGATTCTCACATTCCCTACTATTCCTCGTTTGCTAGACAAATAATTACTTTACCCCAGTTCATCTGAGCAGTAGTAAAGGAATCATGTGCTACTCTACTCAGTTTCTGGTTACCTTTCATACCACTTGATATATCGTTTATATGACTCCAAAATAGGAAAAATCTGTTCCTGGTGTTCTGTGGAATTCCCACCCAGGGTAACAGAACATGTGTGAGGATTAAGAGAACCTTATGGTTCTAGATGATTAGAGGAGAGAACTGCTGTCTGTCAGAAAAAATTAAATAGGCAAGTCTGAATGTATAATCAGAATGTAAAGCCATCCAAAGAGCATGGGTACTTCCGAAAAATTATCTTAATCCCTTCTTTTCCCCCCAAAAGCAACATATTTCAACAATTCAGAGAATCTTAGCCTTCAATTAGCATTTCTTGAAAAATAAGTCTTTTCGTTCTTTGATCCCACTCTTTCTCACTTTACTCTCCACATACACACCCCCCACATCCTCCCCCCGCCCAAAAAAAAAGAGAAAGAAAAGAAAAGGGGAAAAAAAAAGCCCTTCCTGATAATTGCACTGGTCCAAATGTGCAGGGGCTTTCATACAGAATGATGGCTTCCCTTGTCTCCTGCATTTGTTCATCTCCTTTGGGAGGAGCAATTTACAGAAAGCATTATCGATTTTTGCCATAATAGGTACAGAGATGCCTCACTGTCCCTGCTCAGCCAGCTCACTCTCTGCATCACAACTGTCAGGCCAGTTTGTGAAGCCCGTCATTATTTTTTTTCAAGTAAATCCATCACGGGAGTGGGGGAAAAGTGATGAAAATAAAATTATTTTCACCTTGCCATAAAAAAAGAACGGCCATGTTCCCTAACAGAAATAAGTGCAAATGCTGTCAACTAAGAGAGCGGAAGGGAAATTCAAAGCAAATAAAAGTGGGCTGGGGGGGAGGAAGGAAAGGGAGGAGGGAGTATGAGGAGGCATGGCAGTAGCTAATTTACTTTGAACACATTCTGGAATTTTCCTGTTAAAGCCGCTATTTACAACTCTTCCAGTTGTTTTCCATGCTCTCATTTTTCTAGAAGTGTTGAAATCTACACTTTATACAGGTATTTTCTTTGGCTTTTAGGGCGTTGAGGAGATTGTGGGTTTTGTGATGCAATTATTAAATATTATTGGTCTGCAGGATGAAATCTGCCTTTAAACCTCCCTCTGAATACAGACCACCCACCCACCGCCCAGATTACCAATTCCACTCCGCTCCTTTGTGCGCAGAATGGTTTGGGGTTTTTCTCCCACTCCCTGTTCACCAGGGGCAGGCTGAGGCCACTAAACTCATTCTGTCCCTGATCAGCATGTGAATGTTGAGGGATACTTACTTCAAATATTTCTGAAACTAAAAAAGCCTTTTAGAAATCACATCTAAAAACAAACAATCCCCCCCACCCCTCAATTGCATTACTGACTCTCAGACAAGTTCTTTGGTATTCATCCCTCCTCCTTGATTAGTTTTTGCTGTACCCTTCATGTTGGTCACTTATCTCACATCTTGAAGGTCACAGTCTGTAGTACCCTATTCCAGCGGCCCTGGCTTGTTTTTTATTCCTGAAGACAGCCTTGTTTTGGGCTCAGAAGGTTTAATCCAAGAATTGGCTCTGGATCTAATTCCCAGATCCTCAGTTCATTAGCCATGAAAAGTGATAGCTGCTTAAGATTTTTATGAGACATTGTTCCAAAAGCGGACCACAGAAACTGCACAATTACCCAGCACATTGTACAAAGCCCTGGCTGCCTTTGGCACTGACACAAGGAGCTTGATAGCAATCAAACAGCTTAATGAAAAGCAGCAAGTTTGCTCTTGGTAAGGAGCAAGGAATCTGTGAAGTTTGTTTCCAAGTGGTGCTTTCTGTAAGGACACTTGTTAGGATAAAATTTAAATCATCGTATCCCTACTTCAGGAGTGCTGGCACTAAAGGATATATAACTTGTCTTTTTGACCCTTTCACACAAGCACTTGTAAGCATCCAGCATTTAAAGCTCATCTGTCTTGCCCCTCCAGACTCTCAAGCAGATCTAGGTATTAATATTGAAGCTGGCCACTCATTGCAATTAGGCCAGGCAAATTGTGAGAAAAACAGCAAGGCAGCTGTACAGAAATATCAGAGGATTTCTTTTAGTCAGGGTGTAGTGAAACCACAATAACCAGTCCCATGTCCAAGTAATTACAAGGATGTGATGCAGGCCAGCAAAATATAAGAGGTTTAGAAGTAAAGTAGATACTCTACTGAGTGGTGGATCAAGACTAAATGTAGCCAGATCCAGTCCAGCTAAAGTGCTTTCAGCAACTCCCGAGCTCCTCCAACCACCATGCAGTCAACAGAAATCCCACCCGCCATCCTCCAGTGGGCTCAGACCCCTGCCTGTCCTCCTACTGCCAACACCAGACCAGCATGAACTGGGATTCCTCCAAGATCAGGTCTCAAGTCTTTAAATCCTGTCTTACTCCACTTGTCCATCCAAGCCGAAGCTACCTGTGTGGTGTCTAAGCACAGCAGCATGTCCTGGAACAAAAGGAAGCTCATATGCTGCGAGCTCGGTGCAGAGTACCAGTGCCTGGGGTCTGCTGCCCCAGTTCCCTGTGGACATTCCCCAGTCTCACCACATTGGGAATTTGAATTACCTCACGGAGAGGAGATCTCCCTGCCCTGAGAGACTGTCCACAGGGTGAACTGGCACAGAGGTAGCTAAAATTCATACCTTGCACTACTCCTCAGCAATTTCCCCACACTCAGGAGCAACCAAAGGGCCAGAGGCAGAGGCTCAGCACTGTGTTGGTCACTGAGTCTTTGGACACACAATCATTGCACCAATAGCCACCCGCTTTCTGTGAATATTTCTTATCTATTCCTCAACAGATGTATTTGTATAAAAAGCTATATAAGAAAATTATACTTAAAGCAACCGACCAGGTCTTTCTAGGTATATTAATATGAGATAACATTGCTGCTTACAGTAAACAGACAGTATCTTTCACTGGAGTATTTTCAAAGGGAAGAAAGTCAGATGTCAGCGACAGGGAAGGGGTGGCAGCAGGTGCGACATGGGTTCAGAGGTGCCGTGTCCTCACCCTTCGGTCCTCCACCACCCACAGACCCTGCTGCCGGCTGACACCCAGCCCACTGCAGAGAGCACATGAGCTAATTGTATGTCTGAAGTAGCTATAGAAAAAAAATAAAATCAAAGACATCCTCGGTTTCTCACTAGAAAGCAAAAAATAAACTTTGTAATATAGATCAAGCACATCAAGAAATTTTAGCTGGTTTATTAAACGTAGAGAACAGCTATTACTGCTATTTATCTAATACGCTCTGCTGTGCAAACAACAGGCCCAATTTCAATAGCAGGGTAATTCTGTCAATGAATAACCATCCTAAGGGAAAAATTAGTTTAAATTAGTTTAGTTTGTTCTTTTGCTCTAACAAGTACATTCTAGATTGTAATTGGTTTTAAATCTCTTCTCTTTGGTACGTACGCGCTAAGCGTTGTGTCAGAGCAGGTGGCTACCTTATGTCTCTCTCATTTAGCCAATATTGCACTCCACTTAATTCATACATATGTTCAGACACATGCATACACACCCAGAACAGATGTATGCACAAAAGCACACAGACACATATGTGGCTGCTGTTTAATGGAACAAGTACAGTAAAAACATTAGGACTGGGAAAATTTGGAAAACAGCCTGCAGAAAAATAACTTTCATTTAACTTTTTAATTTTAAACTATATTAAATTAACTATGATCACAAGAGGAGTATGTGCTGAAACCAGACATGTTTAAGTGTTTGACGTCCCAATGTTTACATTTTGGAACAAACAGGTTTTCATTTTGTATGTGTAACACACACAGACCACCCCTCTTCCTTCAAGTTTGCAAAATGCTGATAACATTAAGTGTGGCTTCATTCTGAAAAATCACTACAGAAATGGCAACTTCTTACTCAAAGACTCTCTCCATATGTACAGAGGGTCAAGTATATTGACTTTAGTGACAAAACAGCTATTTACTGGTTCCAGCAATTCCGTGACGATACAGATAACAGTAAGTGTGCAGTGTTGTATTACATCTTCTACTTCATATCAAATACTACACAGTTTACTGAGCTCTAATCAGTTTTAGCCAGTGTAAATCCACTGAAAATAGTGCAGGGTCTGTGGAAATCAGTAAGTGCCCGATTAACCTTCACGAGGCTACCAACACTTGAACTGGAGGAAAATAGAATGGGGTAGGGGAAGGAAAACAGGAGGAAGAGAAGTCCAATTCTAAGGACACACTTATGCGAGAGAATTGACACAGACCTCACCAGAGATGATCTATCTGCACTGACGTTAACTTCTGCTAGAGACACACCAAAACTGGTTTGAATCAGTGAAATACAGCTTACTATCTTTTGATACTGCTTACAGGAGAATTGGCTAAAGCGTGGTTTTATTAAGTTCTTGCAGTTGTCCAATTAGACCAATTCTTGTAGCTGAACAAAGTTTCTTAAAGCAGACAGCTCCTGAAGCGGCACAGCGCCCATCCCAGCACCAGGAGGTCCTGCACCAGCCTCCCCACTTCAGGACCCACACCCCTCGGAGGCAGCAACTCCAAACTTCTCCCCTTTCTTTTTTAAGAGTTAAATTTGTTTTGACCAGACAGTATTTNTTTTTTTTTTTTCTTTAAAAAGAGGCTGCAAAATTGGTTTCCTGCATGTCCTTCTACACTCCTTGGGTATGGCAGAAATGTGGCTCCAACTGTTGGTCCAACCTGAATTTTAATAGCTTTGTTTGTTCTCATGTTTGTTAAAGTCTGACATCTTCATGCCACAGTTCTCACCTACGTTTTAAGCACGTTGTCAACATTAAACAAATATAATGAGAAAAGAGAACTGCTCATCTCAGAAGAATTAAATAGAACTGGAAGTATCATTTAAATGGCTATTTAAATGTGCACACAGGGGAATGAGGCACTCTCCCCACAGATAAACATCCAAGTATTGAATTTCCTTGGTTTTGGTGGCCCATGGAGTAAAAGCTGGAGAACAGAAACATCGCCTTTTTGAGTGGAATTAGAATAGGAAGGGAGTATATAAGAAAGTGGGTTATTTGTGGAAAAACACGCTCTGGCTTGAATGCTAGGATAGAAATGAAGTCTGCTGTGCTTTCTTTGTGTTCAGCCTCTGGCTGTCCAGCTGGTAACCAGATCATGTGGAACACAGGCCTCCAAAAGGTGGAAAAAGATCTGAAATATGAAGCACTGCTGTTTTACTGCTAATTCAATAGGAAAAAAACCCTATAAAATATTAAAGAAAGTATTTAAAAATATATTAAACACAATTTGTACCATAATAGCTTAACCTGACATCAAAATGCAGCTTACAGCTTGTTTGTCCCCGAGTTTCATAGTGTGGATAACAGAATAACAGGCAGAATGTTCCACACAGCCTCCAGCGTTTGACAAAATAGGATTTGGGCTTCGTTAAAACAAATTCCAGGTGGAAAATTGGGCACGCTGATAAAAGCAGTGCAGGAAAGAGTGTTAGCTCTGATAGGGTAGGATGGGTATTGAATTCACTCTTAACATTACAAGACTTAATTAAAGAGGTTGACCTGAGGACCTCAAACAGTGACAAGCTAAGATAGCCATTTCTGGTACAATGTGGTGCTGCTAAAGTTAATTCTTATTAATATGACTCAAACTGGCATGTACATAGAATATCCTAATTCACTGGAGAAGCATGGAATGCACACTGCATCACAGCTTACTAACTAAAAGAATATACCTATGAAGATAATGCATAAACATTAGTGTATTTGAATACAGAATAATTATCCAATGAAAATAATTTTTAAGGACTCAGAATGCTTTTATGTATTTTCTATAGTCACAAGCATCATCATCTCTCCAACATCTCTTTGAAATCAGAAGAAACACAGTCTTAGTTCTTCAATCTCTGTGCACGACGGCCTATGGTTCAGTGCTAACAATATCCAGCCGGCTGTTATGCTTGCAACCACCATATAATTATTATTGAAACAACAGAAAGGCTTCAATTAAGAGATACTTTAGAGACAAAATTTTGTTTGATTAATTTTTTGGCCTGAATTTCAGTCACACACGTACTCTGATACCTGTGCTCAAAGTTGTTACTCATTATCCCTCATAAAACCCACCGTTTTATGTGAAAAATGTGATAGGCAACAACAGGAAACTGCACAAAGAAAGTCAACCCTAAATTAAAGATGGAACATTTCTGAAGTAAGATTTATGTAGAGGAAGTGACTTGTGTGAGGGAAGGACACGGCAGGACATCAGAACATCACTGTCCATGCCTGACCTTAATCCCCATGGAAGTTTAACTATTAAAATTCTGTTTGAACACCACCAGCATTATATTGTCACAGGTTCCCAATTCACTTCCAGTAGGATGCATTGCCTTGACCAAGAGACTGCACAGGAGGAAACAGGACCAGAACCCAGCCATAGCTGTGACTTGGACTCTTCCCTATATGGACTGACCTACCAGCTGTGGATGAGGTTTCCTACAAGGCAGGAGACACTGTCTAAAACCTGCAGCTTGCTGGCCTTCTTTCCTGCAGACCTGATGCTTTGGCTGCTCTCCACCACAAAATCCCACAAAAAGTGCTGGGTCCATATGCAGTAGAGGGATGCATTCACTACGCTTCCCATTTTGTTTATTCACCCTTCCCTTTCCAGGTAGGCAGAGAATAAAAAGGCAGTCCAGCAATATAGAAGGATAAAATGAAGTGTTGCAGCTTAGGACACCAGCAAATATGCCCAAGGAAGCATCTGGTGGATGATTCCTAAAGGAAACACAGGCAGAAATGCAACAGGAAGGACCCAGGAGCATCATGTCCTGGGAGCCATTAGGTCAGTGGGGCATGTTGTGTTCCCATTCAGTTCCCACAAGCTGGGGAGGTGCTGCATCTCTGAGGTGTAAACATGAATGTCATTTTCAAAACAAACTGCAATGTGCCTTCTTGTCCTTACCTCTACCTTCTTTATCCCCTATTTAAGTATCACCGTGATAGAGTTGGTCATGTCTCCTGAAATCTTATTTCACCACAATAAAGCAAAAATAAATTGAAAACTTTGGAAATCATAGAACTTAGAACATCTGCAAAAGTTAAGGTGCAAAAAGAAAAAAAAATATATATTATTTTGCCCCTTTGATAGCTTCCTCATTCACCAAAAGAGGCCCCAGTCAAAATCTACAAAAAGAATTTTCGAACATAGTAAGCCTAAAAACCATCTGGCCAATCAAATTTACAACAATAGAAAAAGCATAATAAAAGTTTACTTCTTTTGAAGAATAAAGATGTGTTTTTAAAAGCTTTACATATAACACTGAAATTAAGGTACAATTCTAAGCAGAACCTCACTTCAACTGTAAGACTGAATGGAGACAGGCAGCAAATGAAAATCAGTCTTAAGTGTATATTGTCCTCATTATTAAAGACATCCTCTGATAATCCTTGAAAAGACCAAAATGAACAATTCTGTAGGTGAATTCAGCAGTTTCTTATGTGATTATCCATACTGCTGCACTAAAAATATCCTGAATTGCCAGCTTCACTCTGGTGAGCCACCTTAAAACCTGTGCTTTTGGGGTAGAGTATAAGAATAAGGTACCATCGTATAACCTTAACAGCATGACCAGATCTCTCCTGCGATCATTCCGGTATATAAGACAAATACTACCAAAGCTGTATTTTTCTGCTCTCTCTAAATTACTGTAGCAAATAAGAAGAGAACATACAAATGGCTGTGCTGGGTCCAACCAAATGTCCACTTAGTCCTGTGTTCAGCATCCAACAGTCATCAAAAACAGGTACCCAGGGAGGAGTGTAAAAATAGAGCAGGCATATAGCGATACTTCCCTCAAACACTCCCCCAGGCTCCGACAGCTTGTTGCTCAGGGACTTCCTGAGCAGAAGGGATATGTTTGTGTTTAATATCTCGTGATGGATTTCTCTATCTGTGCACTTGTCCAGCCTCCCCTTGCACCTATGTAAACTCACAGTATCCATCATATTTGAGGAGTGCGAAGAGGAAACTTTTCACCATGCGTTCTATACTTCTCCCTACATTTGCAGCATGATTGAACAGGTTGTTGCTTTAAAAGGACAGAGCATGTCTTATTGATGATGACCAATCAATGCTATGTCTTTAAGAGCCATCTAATCTTAAATCCAGACTCACATTTTCATTTCAGTGAGAATCACTCACTTGTGGTACGCTTTGTCATTCCTGAAGTGACTGTCTTATGATCTCAAGTTCCAAGGGCTTTTTTCTCTGCTTGGTGAATTTTGTGCATAGTTTAAAACTTTATGAGTTTTCCAGTGCCTTTCTTCAGGAAGCCTGTGTGATGTCAGACAGAATTCCTGTTTAACTCTATGATTTCCCTTCTTTGTTATTAAGAAATTATTGGAAAATTGTTTTCTTGAAAAAGTTAGATAAATAGCAAGGAGGCAAGGGCTGTCAGTGTCTTCATGTGGCAAAGTAGTAAATTCCCACAAGAGAAAAAAAAAAAAGGAAAGAAATCCAATCTAATATCTCCACAAATTTGTAATTGTGCCCTTGGATAGGGGTTGGGCTCTTCCTGATACGGGGATGCAGGTTTCGCTGTTACCCTTGTGTACCTGTACATTGCTTCTTTACTGTACTTGAATGCAGTACTTGACTTGCCTTCTTTACCTTCCTATACCTCAGCACTATGTGCTTACACTTATTTACTGTATTTTAGAATTGTGCTTTCTTGTCATATTTTTAAAAATCTTTTTTAGTGTAGCTACCTCAGAGACCCCTTCCCCTCAGCACCTGTGCCAGGTAAGACTCCCTGCTTCATTTACTCCCATTAGGTGAAATCCCACAATAGCCACTGCTTCATCACACTTTAAAAATGAAATTAAGTACTCTTTAGCACTAGGTTTTTTCATGTATTCAGCTTGCCTAACATTGAATGGAGCCAAAGATCTGACTATGCAAAGAATCCTACTAACGACAGTTAATAAAACCACACCTGCAATCAGGTGACAGGGGATAGAAGTGCTTTGTTGGGGTTTTTTTTAGAACTACAGAGTGACTTCTGTTCATACCTCCTGGCCAAGCTTATGTTTGATATTGCATCTTTATTATTATTCTGTATTTATGTTGTGGCATCACCTTCAAGTTATGTACCAAAGGAAGAAGTGACAGCAACTGCCTTAAAGAACTAACAAGTTAAATGTCAAGCTGTAGAAGTGGATAAAATTATCAAGTGAGGCTGGATAGGTGACAGGGGAGAGCGTGTAGTAACCATAACTGGATATGAACAACTCACAGCAAACGAGCCGCGCTGCTCACAGCTCACTGTTTGCTCTGCCATTACCAGGCTGCAGTCCTTAGTAGGCAGAGATGGTTTTTTAAGGAGATGTGAAAGAAGGGAGGGCAGTGGCTTTGGGGACTTTGAGTGCTTTTCTCACTCTTTAGTGACAGTATGGGAGAAAGTGCAAAAACGCTCATCAGAAAAAGCAAGTAAATGGAGAGGATGAGAATGAGGGCAGACATCCAAATAAAACCATGACGGAGAAGTGAGCTTTGGCAAAACTACAAGGGAATTGAAATAAAGACAGAGATTTTGTCAGCTGCAGTGAAGTCAACTAAGGGCCTTAAAGAGGGCTGTGACGCAGTCAGAGCAGTGAAATCATCCCATTGAATATGTCTGCAGCAGATCTGAGAGGAGCGAGGCCGCTGGAGCGAAGGCTGTGGGAACAGGGGCAGGGTGATCACTGCCGAGACGGAGCTGGGGCTCCGAGAGCAGACAGCAGATCCTGGGCGAGACAAAGTTTACAGCCTTGACACAAATCAAAGGAGGCTGCCATATCAAAGTTAAAGCCAGGCTTATGAGATAGAGCCTGTGGGTGTCTTGAGAGCAGAAACAACAAAATAACAGTAACAGTGCATGAAGCTCAATTTGGTATAAAATTACTACCTCTACTTTATCAAGAACGCACCACCTCCCTGTCTTTAGTGCACTGACCACCTGCCAGTTTCCATTTGTCCCTGGATCTAAGTGTACAGAAGTTTTCTGCCCATAGGGATTCCATAATCACTTAATTATCTGTAGAAACATGGCTATTAACCACACACACACTATACTTTCTGCATAGATTTGGATTTCTTGTGACTTGGATGCACATGCACAAATTTTGGAATCAACATTGCCCAAACAAGTTTTCACTGGCAGCTTAATTCTGAGATGCTACTGCCACTGTTAAGTTTTGTACCTCAAGTTCAGTTAGATTTGCAGGAGGTTCAATGCCATAAGTTCTACAATTCACAGCTTTGATTTCCTGTTTCTTCTGTCAGTCCTTTCTCTTCTGCTCCTGACTGCCCATCCAGGATTTTCTAAACACCACAGCTGATAGACTGATTATCCTTCTCTTAGACCCATGTAAAAATGTCTACAGATCCCAGATTCCTCCATAGAACTCACATGACACAATATATTGGTCCACTTTTTTAAAAAGTCTCAACTGTCTGCCTCAGGGCATTATAGATTTTCCTAATCTCATCTGAGACAAGTACAAAATATACATCTGACTTTTCCTCCTTTCAAATTAGCCAACTGATACAAAGGGAAGGATTCAGTGTTGGTCTAACCATCATACCTGCTGTTTCATCTCCTGCTAGGTTTCACTCCTGCTCTTCAAACAGAAGGGATGAGGTTAAGATCGGGCTATTTCCTGTTGCTTGTGAATCTGATGTTCAAACCCCTGACATCAGAGGTTATAAACTTCTATTTAATGCTACTTTGAAACTGATTTCTTTTACAGAAATAATAAATATTTTCTGAGACCATGTAGGCAGAGTTACTGGTTGCATTGTGTAACAAGAAGATCACAGATACTTTACAATTTCCAGTCTTGGCTCCCTTGGTGCTCCTCTTTCTCTCAATCCTGGATGTGCCACGTCAGCCATAACAAAGGGGCTTCCAAACTCCACATCCTCCACAGTATTAGGACAACTACCGTTATCGTGGTACAGCCACCTGAGTCAAAGGAACCATACAAAGCACAACCTGCTGTCTTCAGTTCCTGTTCGTTTATATTTAAATCCTTTTCTTTTCATCCAGTGACAATGACAGTGCATGCCTCATTGCTACCCATGGACAAACAGCTGATAATTTGTGCTACATAGACTCTCCTCTATGTATTTTGCCATAAGACTAAAAATATGTAGGAAAGATTGTAAAAATACTCAGCTTCTCCTTCTACGAAGAACATTGAGTAAGAGGACTCTGCCACTAGGTATCTCACTGTGCTAGTGGGAAATGCTGGGTACAGCCAAGGGATGAAGAGCTGCTGTTACCCTAGAACCACCAACCTCTGCAGTAGCAAAGCATAGGCAATGGGCAAGCAAATTCCACAGTTACAGATACTTAGACAATTGCTTTAGAAATTAAGTAGGAAAAAAAATTGAGCAACTTGGCCTTTTCAGCCTTTGGTACAGAAAGCCAGAAAGAACTTCAAGTTCTCAGAAAAGCCTTGCAGCAGCTCAGGTTGCTGCAGGGATCATGGTCCAACTTCACACTGGAAACCAACCCAAAGAGAGAGCAGCTTGTTACCACTACCACCAGATCATCTCTCCTCTTAAAGAGGAAAGAAAACCGAACCCAGAGCAAAATGCCCCAGATAAGTCCCCAGGGAAGAGAAAGAGTACAACTCACACCCATGAGCCAATCTACCCCTCCACCACCTCAGCCAAGGCAAAATCCACCTCTCGCTATAGGTGTCGCTGTGGACCTATCCAGAGCACCTGGAACATCGCACATCTGTGTGTGATAGGGAGCAAGGGAAGAAGAATGAATACTTGAAAATTAATGATGTCAGCCTGTCTTCATATATCAAGCTAATTTGAAAGGGCTTTAATTTTCTTAAAGGATAAAAAAAGGTTTCTTTGCTAGATTAAACTTGCAATTGTCATTCATATATTGTTTATAAGGTACTCATCTCCTCACTCCGTATTTTTTTGTTTTTGATTTTGTATACTAGTTAGCAGTGAAGACTTGTCTGCGTGTATCAGAAGGAATAAAGAGAGAAATGTCCTTAACTGTCAGTTTTAATAAGAGGAGTCAACATGCCTCTATTCAGGTTAAATATTGCCCTGTCACATTTCAATAGAGTCAACAGATTTTTTAAAGAAAAGTCAAAAGCACTGTGTTTGCAAAAAATAATAATAAAAAACCCTACCCCCCACCTCCTTGTCATAGAGTGTCAAAGCCCTTCTTTATTTGGGGGGGGGCGTGGAGGCAGGACAGAAAATTCTTTTGTAAAATGTGAAAAATTACTACTCATAATTGGCACTGACATGAAAAAGGTTGGGTTTTTTTGTTAGAAAAACAAAGAAAATCTCTAATTTAATAATCACCTGCAAAGTGTTATTGTGATGGGAACAAAAAACACACAATCAAAGTCATCTCTTTTAAGTAACTATAGTGTTTTTAAGCAATCACTGCACTTTACTGCAGCTCATACACATAAACTGATGATGTGCAAAGTATAACAAGACACTCCAAATTCCTGAAGTAAAGTTTCTCAAATAACAAGTGACAAGCTATGCAGAAGAAGAGCAAGAAAGAATCTGTCAGGTAAAAAACAATCCCCGAGATGAACTAGAAGTAGGAGATTCCAGCATGATTGATACCATATGAAAATTTGCAAGAGTTGGCAATCTACTGGGCAAAGTCTGATCTTTCTTTACAGCCTGGTAAGCGAGACCTTCATGACCTTCACATGCAAACTCACATAGGGTTCATCCTGTATAATCAAGACTGGTCTATTTCTATGGAGAAAGATGAGATACAAAGCAGATATCTTGCAGAATAAAACACAATTTAAGTGTCGTAAGTTTACTTTCAGTGACAGAGTTCAAAGTACAAGATCATTATTTGGAAGCATCTGTGCTTTATTTTCTTTCTTTGAGAAGAAACACTGTTTAGAACCTAGTTCTTGGTCCACATTGCCACAATTCACAATCATCACACAACAATACTAATAAGAAGGGAATACAGACCTCAGGAACTCATACACAGTTCCAGAACTGGACAAGAGGAATATGAGAACAGAACCACTCCTCAGGAGAACAGTGTGAACCAGTTCATAATCCAGCAGTTGCATCTGTCCTTGCAGTCATCCCCAGTCCAGGGGATGCAGAGGGATGGATGGTGCAGTTTCAAGCAGCTCCTCTGGAGACCTGCTCCACACCTCCCCTCAGAACCCCTGTTGCCAACACTGTCCCAGAAAGGACAGCTGTTTGAATGAAGTAAAAGGACCTCATAAATCCTCAAGCTAGATGTGAGCCTTCTTTTTCATGGGGCAATCACCAGGGGTGACACTATGTACTGCACTCGGGGAACATGCAGTATTTCACAGAAATCCCAACATCTGTAAAACTGGTTTCACACAAAGCTTCCAAAGCAAAGCTTGCATAGGTCAGCGATGCCAAAAAAGCTCCTCTCAGTTCAGGTAACTCAGATCCCTAAAATCCAGGTGGTTCCCGAGATTTGGTTTTACAAGCCATCTGCCAGATGCTTACATTTCATTTCACAGACGGTCTAATTTTCATGAAATGGTCCTAAGATTTATTCAGTGAAACTGAATCCTGCTGCGTGTAAAGCTGAGAGAGGCTGAGCGGAAAAGCAGAGCACCGCTGCTCTGTTTGCCTCCCCTGCAAAGGCAGCAGGGCTGGCAGGACATGCTCAGGATGGTTTTTCCATCCTGCTTGGGCTACGCTTCCTTTGGTGCCTGCTCCGTTATTTACAAATTCAATAACCAGCGTGTTCCCTTTCGACTCGCCTCCGTGCCGGCTACTGCCAAGAGAAACCCCTGCGGGGACCCAGCTGCTCCGGCGGCTGGCACTGGGGACAAAAGGCTCATCCCTTCTGCTGACCTTCCAGCCCCATGTGGCTTCAGCAACAGTGGGACAATGGTCCTGCATTACCCTGCGCCCTGGGAGCACGGGGCACTCAGAAATACCCATCCTGGCCACCAACAGCATAACACCAAGGGGCAAAATGGAGTCATAACAGGCTTCGGCAAAAAAGACCCCACAATGCTGGTAAATAAAAGTTTTTCATGTAAAATGAAAAACACACACACACACACACACCCCAAAAAAAGGAAGAGTAAGCAGGTAGTTTATTAGAGAAAAGCAACAATGGCAGACAACAGCAGCTCTCAGCTTCCCGAAGAAGCTATAATGCTTCCTCCATATCCAGACTCCTCACTTTAAAAGTGGGAATGAATAAATCGATGTCACACAAAAGGATCATCAATGAAACACTCAGCCAGATTATTTAACAACGAAATTGTTTTCTCATGAAAATGACTTTTCTTTGAACTGTTCCTAAACTTACAGAAACATGCACTAAAAATATCCCTGTAATTTTCTGTGAAAACGGTAGTTTACCTGAAAAAGGTGCACAGTTCAAATAAAAGCTGTCTTCAAGTTTAGATATCTACATATCGATATCAGATTAAGTTGGTGGTCCCAATATTCAAAAAGAGTACTCCATTAAAATAGTAGTTGAATATTACACTTTCTTGCTTTATTGCATGCAAGATGTGAAGAAATCAAAACCAGAGCGACTTTGTCTTGAAACGGGAAGTTCTTTGCTCCTACTACTTCCTTGTCTAAATGGCTTGTGGGCTTTAAAAACTGCAACAAATTCATCCTGCCCTGGCTGCAATGCTGTGTATTAAACAGGAAAGAAAGCAAACCCTGGAAGACCCACAGTAAAACATACAAAGGCGTGTTGGAGGGCCTGGATCTCTATTTTGGAATTCCAGAAGTAGGATTTCCTAGTAGCTTTAATTTTTCTCTTCTCCCCCTTTTTTTTTCTTCCCCTTTTGCACAGGTTTGTGTGATTACATCATCCTCTTTGCCCAGGCAGCCAGGGCCACCAGTAAAGTTCTCTCTGTGGCCGTGTAAGTGCTCATTAGGCCAACAGTACGCTCAACCCAATCCTGTTTATTCGCCACATATTCTATTTGCTGTCAAGCTCTTCCCAAAAGATGCTTTCAGCTTCGTATTTGCTGTAAACAAAGTAAATTTGGCACAAGTGGAAATGGTTTCATCCCTCCTGCTCGTTATCTAACATCTCCCAGCAGCAGAGGATGCTGCACATCTGAACGTTCCCCATTCCTGCAGGATGCACTGTCATTACTGAAATTATGACCTGATGTCACAGGAAGTTAATTTTCCTTGGCGTTTCACTTTTAAATTCAGCCTTCCATATGCATACTTTTCTGGAGCAGCCGTTGCTAGTGTGACTTCATATAAACAGACAACAAATATTTCATAAATTAATCTTTGTAAGACAGGGTTCATTAATCTGTAAGAGACTCTAGTTCTATGTTAACCCAAAGGGCATAACACTGAAATTCTGTGATGCCTTCTGACATACAAAAGTAGTTCCAAATTTGCAGTCATTATCCAAATAAGCCTCCTGATAAGTCAAAAGCAGTCATATATTTGGTTTGGAAAAAAAAAAAAAAAGCCCACACAGAAATTCCACTAATTCCTTACTTTCACAGGTAATACACAACTAATTGTGCAGTTTCATATAAAGCGGTGCTTTATCACAGTTTTAGATATTTTTTCTCAATATACATAGGCATTATGATGCAAAGTAACAACTGCAGGACCTAAAAAATACTTTGTGCTCTCTTCAGGAAATCTTCCAAAGCTACTTATTTGGCAATTAAAAGAATATATCACGCTCACCACTCACTAAAGATTTATCCTGAGTCCTTCCACATTTTATCATGCTTGTTTGGTTTATTGTTAATTGGGGTTTTTTGTTTGTTTGGATTGGGTTTTGTTCTGTTTGGTTTTTTTTGTGGTTTGTTTGTTGTTTTTTTTTAACTTAGGCAATTTGTATCTTTCTCACTCTGATACCTACAGGGAACTTTCTGGAGTTTGCACAGAGATTAGTTATTGGGACTTGGGGGTATTCTTTCAGTACTAAAATGAAAAATGGCAAAAACGTGTCCAGAACATATATATTTATTAAGACTCTTATTTGTAGGTGCATGTCTGAGCACGCACACAGACTACGTTAACAAGCAAAGGTATGTGCATAAGCAATTTCCTAATTTGCATCTGCAGCCATAACATTCTGGGACACAGGTGAGGATTTCCATTCTTTCTCTAGTCCCCTTATGAAAGTCCCATGAAAATACGGACCTGTATATCTACGAGACTTCATTGCCTAGCAAAGCTTGGAGCCAGCACTGTTGTCATTAAGCACAGCTATTTTTCCTTTTTTTTTTTTTTTTTTCCTCCTCACATATATAATATTTTCAAATTTGGAACAGTACATTTGACTCCAGCAGCAATCTAATATGCTTTAGCAGGAACAAAACTCTTAAGAGATTACTGCCCAGCACACCCTGGATTAAATCTCACAATTAGGAACTCAATTTGCATTCTCAAAGTGAAATCCATTGTTATAACTGCAACTGTAGTTGACACAGTAGAATAACCTATTGTTGGAGTAATTCCTGCAAAAGGTCATATACTTAAAGCCTTCAATTTTTCTTGACAGCCTCTCAGAAATGAACAGTACGGTTGCTCCGTGTCCAAATAAGCTGCACTGACCACCCCGCTTACTTCCACAGGCAGCGTGGGCTATTGCCACCCATCACAGACCTTCCCAGCTGTAAAATATCCTGTGGGATATTTCCGAGACCTCAGCATTCACACTCCTGAGAAGATTTCATTCTCGCCAGTCAAGGGCTGGCGTCAAGCAGTCCTGCCTGTACACTGCTGGGGGCTGCGGTGGGGAAGGGGTAGGGATGGGTGACAATGGCCCTAGGGATGCCAAGGGTGCAGGAGGGGCTGCAGGGGCTGCACCCCAGTGCAATGCTGACACAGTCCCCACACACACAGCAGAGTCCCCATCTCTGAGCATCACCACAGTCAGACTCGATAGTCTTAAAGCCCTTTCCAATATAAATGATTCTATGATCTTCTGGGTGGAAAAGGTTGCTTCCCAAATCCAGGAATTTTGACAGGCTGACTGGATGTTACGATCTACATTTTTAATATGTGGATTGTCTCTGCTTGTATTTATGAGTTAACTCCTCTTTAAGGAGTTTTCCCTGCACACACCCCTGTATCCAGTCTCCAGGTGGAAGAATCTTGCAGTGAGGATTCCCAGCGCTGTCTTATAGCAGCTTCGCAAGAAGACATCCTGCCTCCAAAGTGAATACGTGTCATTTCATTATACCAACCCTGCTGCTGTTGTTACACACTAATAAACTTTAGGAGTGTAGAGTTACTCAACTGAACATTATGTTAGTCTTAACATTATCCAGGGGTAGGATTGTCAGATTCATAAATTATTCTCTCATTGAACAGTGAAAAAGAGGGGAACCTCCTAGTTATGATTTTACTATAAATATCTCTCTAGTGGAGAAGATGCAGGCTCAACAGAATTCAGCTTTTAAATTGCTCCTAAGAATTACCTATAATTCTTCCCCCCGCCCTTTTTAATCATACTAAATATGGCCATGTACCAGAGAGGGAAGTGTGTTGCCCATCCAGCGCACACAATAATTCCTGTCTATTCTGTGGGGCTTTGTGTCACGCAGAAGGCATAATGTCTTATTGATGAGCTGATATTAAGCTATTTTTACAGTGTCAGAACACAGGAACTCCTTTTCAGAGACTGTTCTATGCAATTTTGTCCAAGAAAAATCTCCAAGAGAGGAAACTATCTGTGTAACACGATGTTGCTGCGAGTACGTTGGTAATACACAACAGGCTGACTTTGCCAGGGAGCATTCAGACTGTGTTTAAATTCCTTCAAAAACAAGAAAGCATTGTATGTGCTGGATACTTGTCCTAAGTTCAAGCCAAAACTTCTGTCTCAGTAAAAGGTTTATTTTTTTAATGTTTGTAAGGGATATATACTGTATTTTACACACGTTTTAAATCTACCAATAAAAGATGGCTCATTCGGTTTTTGCTGATGGGTTAATATAAAATTCACTTCAGTGGCAAACATGATATATTTGTGGATAATGTTCTGACTGAAATAACTAATCTTTTCATTTAGTGTAGTTGCTGAGCATGTTCAGTGCTGTTACCACACAAGCAGATAATCATCTCATCTTTGGCCCTGGAATGTAAAAGTATTTTTATGTAATTAATATTCTCTCCCTCAGTCGCCCCAAGAAGTCTAGCTAACTTTTTGAGTCCAGTTATCTGACAAAGATATATTCAGTTGTTTACTCTTTGCAGCCAAGACAAGATTTCCTCTAGAACCCTTGATGTTTCACGTATCACAAACCGATGCAGAAGAATTCAGCACCTCCTCTGCTGCAGCATCAGGAGCCACCCTGACTTTTATTGCACACTCCTTCGGCGGTAGGAGGAAGGAGGCATTAAAGACTGATAGTCCACAGGTCTAGGCCAGGTCACCTGCTCTAACCAGATGTTCCAGTTAGACTGGACTTTTCATTAATGACCTTATTGGTTTAAAAATGACTTCCCAGTATCTCACTGGGAATGCATAGGGGAATTTGGTTGCCACATGCCTAAGCTAGGGGAGGAAGTCATCTGTGGAACCCCCTCCTCCAGTCTGCCCAGAAATCCCAGGCAGAGCTCAAAAGCACACATCAGTATGCTGGTATTACTGCTACACGGCCCTATTATCTGTCAGTCCCCTACTTGCACTTTGGGTTGGCTTTGCTATTGAAATCAGGAATCTGAGGAGGATCTATACTCACACTCCGGTCTAATAAGACACAACTGCCATCACACACTGGTGTGCAAATCAGAACAAAACGTAGCCAGCCCTCACTGATATGAGCCAGTTCATAATATAGTTAAATTCAGGGATGGGGTGGTCACAAGAGACAGAAAACTCCCTAATGACTTCAGAAAACTCTATAATCCACCTAACTAATCCAGTTTTAATTATATCAATAAGCAGATAGGGGACCGGGCTATTTTTCAGGATAGACTATAATGTATGAGTAATTTTTCATGCTATTTCTATTCTGCTTTTAAAGAACACTGAGAAATTATCAGTGTGAGCAAATCTATGAGGAAAAATTTTAATAATGTAGCATCATCATATAATAAGATTTAACGTTTCTATTCCCTCAGTGAGAAGAACAGTGCCCAAATGTTGCACATTGGTCCACACAGCAGCACCAAATCACTCAGCCCAGTAAAAAAACCCGTGAAGTTGTTTTTCTCCTTAGTTCCTTGTTTGAAAGTAAAATTTATCCTGAATTGCAAAGTATTCCCCGCCAGAGAGAACTAAAACAGTAAAGGAATTAAAAGGAGCACTACTCATAGGTATAAGCACATCCAAGAGTAAGAAAGGATTTTCAGCACAGGAGAGCACAAGTGGACCTTGCCACACGAGGGGAATCATCGGGATAAGATGAAGTGGACAATACCAACGTTTGTGATTACACAGTAATATAAATAAAGCAGCTTACATTACAAGAAATGTAAAAAGCAGCACAGCAGTAGTCACAGCCCTTAAAGATGGCTCTAAAGCTAAATCTTCCTTTTAACAAAATGTTAATGGGATAGAGGAGAGAGATTCAAATCAAACCCAACGATATCAGCAAGTCCTCCACTAACTTTATCGACCATTTTACATCTTGTTGCATCCTATTCATCATTCTTCGCACCTATACGTAATCTTCAAGTCTAAGCTATCTGATACAGAGAAATTGCTTTCATGCAGACCTATGAAGTAGTCATTTCTCTTTTGCAATTATGTCATAAATGTGACCAATACAGAGACTAGAAAAGAATTTCTTGAGACAAAATAAAAGCAGAGTGACCTGCAGTGATTGTTGACCTCTGGGTCCTTTATACTCCATGAAGAAATAGAAAATACCGTTCATTTAGTTCCAAACACCTCCCAGAGAGTACAAACATTTTCATACATGCTGGGTCCTTGCAAAACAATAAACATAAAACCACAGACATCAGTGCAGAAGGTACCATTAACCAGCATAAACCAAAACTTGATTCATTTCTGTATCACTCAAGCTATGTCATGCAGAACCTTCTTTCACCATCAAAGTCATACATCTGAAACAGATTAGATAGTAATTCCTTACCTCTCGTTTCCTAACCCAGACCCAGACGTTTCCCAAGTCACCACCAAGCTGCCCTGGTCAACCAGGGGCTGCTTTTGCTGGCTCTGCTTTCAGAGCCATGCCACTGTGCTGTGGTTTGTCCCTACGCTCTGGTGACACATCCTTTCAGGATTTAACAGAAATAGATAGTGGTAAAACCCAAATACCTTCACAGTGTCACCCAACTCAGTTGTCCAAGCTGCCACCCTGTTGTCTGGAGATGATGCTCAAAGTTATTCCAAGCTAGACTATGACTTAGATGTTAATACTCTCCTGTGTATAATTAAATCAGGTAACACACAGCAAAGAAATTCTTTCCCGTGAGGGTGGTAAAGCACTGGAACAGGTTGCCCACAGAAGTTGTGGAGGCCCTATCCCTGGAAGTGTTTAAGGCCAGGCTGGATGGGGCTTTGAGCAACCTGGTCTAGTGAGAGGTGTCCCTGCCCATGGTTCCAATTGGAACTTGATGATCTTTAAGGTCCCTTCCAACTCTAACCATTCTATGATTCTATGAAACAACTATCCCATAGAAGGCTGTGGATTAATAGAAATTAAAATGCTCCGTAAATTTTGAAGGTTTCACCTAAGATTCATCGGTAAAACAAAGTTCAGAAAAAATATTTTAACATCACTGAACTACATTATTATTCCCCATTTGCTACCTGTCATATTTGGAGAAAAATATTAGAATTTCTATTTTAGTGTTGGGTTTGTTCTGTTTGGTTTTTTTTTTCACATAGAACTTCTACTGTATTTTTAACATTAAATTTCAAATAGTAAAAATCTAAACAAAATTTGCTGGATACTTCATTTTTTTAAAAAAGCATTTTGTTCTTGTTTCAGAGTTTCCTTCCAATTTGAAGCAAAACCAAGTTTTGTAAAAAAACTTGGTAAAAGTTCTTAAAAATCATGTCTATACAATCCCTTGTAAAGCTTTGCCATCTTGCTCTGTATCTTTTTGTTGTTGCATGTGCAAATGTTAATCTAGAAATAAATTCCTATATTTATTTTCCTATTTTCAGGATTTTTCATATACCTTAAGTTCTGTCCCAAGGCTTCAGTCTTTGAGCAGGTAAAGCACAGAGTGCTTAATTCTTGAAAACATAATTTCCCAGTTGCAAAAAAACCTGCCCCATTTGGATTTAACATGTATTTCTAGGTATAAACTTCACAGAATGTTTAAATTAAACGCTGTCATATTTTTAAAAGTCTGAAGAAATTCACAAAATGAAAGCAATTAAAAAACAGATAGTGTAACTAATAGGTTCAAGTTAGGTGTGTAATTATAAATAAATTCTAATTAATTTCCTACCACATCTTGGTTATTATCCATGTTTCACATGAACCCATTTATGTTCATTTGCAAATGAGTAAGGTAAAATAGATGATGCTCTATAAAGTGTATTTGTTTTATTGTCTCGTTAACTGTGCCTGCAAATGCAGCCCCCCCTCCCCAGGCTGCTGCTCCACCAGCTCCCATTAGCACTGGGACATCTGCCAGGGACCCACACGGAGGGAGCGGAGGTGTAAAACTTTGTACCAAAATTCACTTTCTCTGCCAAAATGAAAATAAAGAAACTAAACAGAGAATAGCCCAGCTCCCTTAGCCATGGAGGTTGTCATTGTTCTTGCTCTGAGTCTTCATAAAAATTCAGAGCAAGCTTGCTTTAGCTATTCCGCCCCATGTGTCTTTCATTTTACAAATAATTAGCTGGAAAAAGTATATCTGTCTCAAAGACTTGAAGCAACTGAAACTCTATTGAATGCTCAGGTATGAGATACGCTAAATGGTAACGGAAACTTTGCTGCTTCTCCACAGAAGAGGAAGATGCCTGGTGACCTGCAGAGGTAGCACCAGTGCAGTACCCAATCCCTCGATTATAGTGAATTCCTCACACTCCTAAGAAAAACAAGAATGCAAATTGTCCTGCCCATGATCCACTAGAAGAAAGTCAAAAGCAGATTTACTAAGTTATTACAGGAGTGAATGTGCTGTCAGTCCACAGCCACTGAAACAAAAAACAGGCAAAGGGGACATCACCAGAAAGTATGGAGCATTTTGGAAGCCAGTGGCAGGGTCCCTGTCCCAGCTCCTGCAACACTGGGCCAGGAGCATGGTAGGACCTGCAGGAATAGGTATGGAGCAGCTACCAACCTTGTGGTCTCTCCAGGTTTTAGCAATTCTCTCACTTTTATTTATTACACAGAAAATTTAGGTTTTTCCTTCTTAAAGCCTCGGTGGACATCACACTGTTTATTTTCATTTATATTTTCAAGGAAATCAAAAAGTGACAGAAATTATTCACACACTGCACATGGTGAATATATTTTTCTAGTGGATTAAATGAATCCATAAAATTTATTAACCATTTCTTAGCTGCCACAAATTTCAGATAGTTGAGGCAAAGTGTGCATCAGTGTCAGCACAGCAGAGGCACAAGAAGAAAACTGCCCTGAAGCTCCACAGCAGCATGGGAGCCCGTGCTTCTGGCACAAGCACCCACGACTGGAGTATCAATCTGAGCAACAGCTCTGGAACAGCCCAGCCTCTATGCACCCACTCCGCTCCCTCATGTGTCCCGATCCAAGGCAATGGCAAATACAAACAAAAACCTCCCCACACTGCTACTGAACAAAGGTGTTTTCCCCTCATCTATTCAACCAATGATTTCAGAACAGGGTACCTTCACACATATCTCCTCTCCAGTCATGCAGGTGCCCACAGAGACCCAGTTACACACCAATGTAGACACTGTAGTTGACAAAATCGCCAAAAAAACAAGCTTCCAATTTATTTTGGTGTTGCTATTACTATTATATGAAACCATCAGCACTTATAAAATTACTGTTAATAATCAAAAGAAAAAGTTGCTTCTCATCAGTTGCTCAAAAAGGCTGCCTTCTTCCCTCTCCCCCAGGAACACTCAGCATTTCCCAGAGCTCTCAGGCAGGGAGGAATCTCTCACACAGTCTTGTACTCGGGAACTTCTCCATATCCTCTCTGAAACGCGCGAGGGAGAAACAGTGCTCTAGGTACAGGTGCACAACTGGAGTACATCATACTATCTGACCTCCTAACTTTAAATGCAATCCCACTGCACATTCACAAATGAAAAAATATCAACATTTGCAACGTGATGTTTTGATTGAAATCTACAATAGACCTTTTTCTGACTTAGTCTCTTTAAATCCTTACTTCAGATCTGTGCTACTTTTCCATCTGCCTCATTGCAATGCTACTATCCTTTGGGCTGAACAGAATTTTGGTACCTGGCATGCATATTTCTAATTTCTCCAGGCTCCTAAAGTTGGCATCTGTCCCACCAGCATTTCTACTTCTGACTTTGAGGTTGTCAGTCACATTTGATTTTATACCTCTTACTAGTTCCTAAATCAAAATTCTAAATCACTAATTATAGGTCTCATACTGATTTTTATAGACTAATTCAGTCGGAAGGAACCTACAACAACCATCTAGTCCAACTATAGACAATACTTAATATTAGTATCCTAATCCTATTAGTATCCTATCATTAGTCTTAATGATAATTATTATCCATTCTCTATCAAATAAAAACATTTCCAAGTATGTTTATCCTGTTTTATTTATTAGCATTCACCACTAACAATAAAGGTTAATAAAAACCTTATATGTACATCTATTTTAAGTACATATAAGCACGTGGCACCCCCCTGTACTTCTATGGGTTGGTAAAGGAAGGGAATGTTCAGTGACATCGCTGAAATGCCCCTCATTAACGAATCAGTGGCAACATGAAGATGAGAGCAGGTTGCCCCAAGGATCATGCTTCTGGGCTGCCGCACTGAGACCAGCAGCTCCTGGACATCGTGGTACTGGTGATGCTGCTTCAACTCATGGTCTGCAGCATCCCAGCCGTACAGCACATCCTTCCCTCCACAGCAGCTGTCAGAAGCCAGAGCTCACTGCACTCGACATGGCTTGAAATTATAGAACTGCCCAGAGTCTGGTCCCTCTGTCCCAATCCCCCCAGTGCCCAGAGCCCAGCAGCTGGCCGAGACGGGGGGTGCAGAGCTGGATGCCACCCCTGCAGCAGTGGGCTGTACAGTAACCAGCAGCAACCCAAGCCCAGTAACCCCAAAGGCAGAGTGAGAGCTTTCCTTTCATCTTTCAGTGTGTGGTACCTTTATTTTGACTTATTCCCGTGGACTTTTAAAAACATACCTGGCTGCTGTGAGAAAAACTGCTGCCAAAATTGTTCTTCACCTTATACATCAAAACCCGAGCCAGCTATTTGACGATCCGTGAATTCATTTCTTTTCACCCCAAAACCCAGAACAGGAAAACAAATAAAGATGAGAACTGAACAGTTT
Source organism: Thinocorus orbignyianus (assembly GCA_013400375.1). Lineage (NCBI taxonomy): Eukaryota > Metazoa > Chordata > Aves > Ciconiiformes > Thinocoridae > Thinocorus > Thinocorus orbignyianus. The sequence goes on along the minus strand of VXBW01008446.1, from coordinate 423,095 downwards.
GTCTAGGTTATCAACAAAGCAAAAGTTTATTATCTATTTACATTTTAGCTTATTCTGTTTCCATTACACATTAGGAAAGACCGAACACAGTTATTTTGGAACAAGGCTTGGTCCTGCTGTACGCGCAGCATCTCTCCTGCTGCTCCCTATCTGTGGGAGAAGGACAGATTTACCTCAGGATTTATAAACTGATCCCATTTCTCAGCTCAGGAAAAATCAGATCCTCTGCCTCCAAAGAAAATAAATTGCACTACAAGCAGCACTATCCTTCCTGTGTAAACAGAAGTTTTAAGATAAAAGCACTCATCTTGAAAAGAAAAAAAGGGGGGGGGGAAGAAGGAAAATGAAGGTGGTAAGCATTCCTACCAGGGACACCCTTACTTGGTTCTGGATCTTCAGGGAAACAAAAATAATCTATAAATACAACTGTGGTTTCTTTATTGCTGTCAAGAGCCAGGAAAGAGGCTTTTTGGACTGGAATATCATCAAGATAAAGAGCACCTTAGAACAAAAGCTTTCTGCAGCAAAGGGCAGTGTTTACTTGTCCAGTTTGAGAGCATGTTGTTAGAGGCAATCTCCCCTTTCACATTAACACTTGTTTGCACCACAGAAAGGTGTTTTTAAGGACACTGAAACCAGGCTGCCTTTTTCTCCACTCTATTAGACACTTGGGTACCGCGGGGACAGGTGCCTCAGACACCCCGTAAGACCGCATGAGCTGAGATGCAGAAGAGAAGTCTATCTTTAGTGCAAGACTCCCGCAGCCTCCACTCCGCACCCACCTGGTTTCATGCCATATTCAGTCTCTGTCTTTTTATACCGAGATAAAACAAGTCACAACTCCACGGCAGCCCCAGCTCCACGTGCCGCCGGGATCAGCCACGGCCAGGCCAGGGACCCTTGTTAGAGGCTCTTTAATCCAGACTCGCTGGAGATGGTGCTGCCGCCTCGGCTACCTGGGCTGACTCCGCGCTAAGCCCCTATTGTGTTCAGGCAGCAGAGGAGAAAAATAGGGATATTAACCTCTAACACTGATGAAAATAATAGCCACAATAAAACAGGGATGAAAACCACACTGGCAGTAATTATTCTGCTCTAGTTTACCCAGGAGTAAGCAGAGGTTGTAGGAATTTCCAAAGTCCCTTCGGCTGATGCGTGGGGCACGGTGGGGATGTGGGGGGCCTGTGCTGGGGTAGTGGGTGAGCAGACCCCAGCCATGGGAAGGGCCCTGCTCCACTGGGTTAACGTCTCCAGCATGGCCAGGCTCCTCTGATCTGTCTGGCAGAGCCTACTGTGGAAAATATACTGGGCTATACATTAAATAACCTAAACCAACTGGCCAAGCGCACTAAATTCTTGCTTTTGTGTCTGGCTCTTAAATTCCTACAGACCTGACTTAACAGACAAGAGAGGGCCATAAAAGCAAACCTGTGAAACAAAAATAGATCTTTAGGGATTTCTCATACGCACACAGCAGGGATACCGAAACTACTTTCATTTGTTCATGTCGTATTCCTTGGGGTGCATATATGTGGGCACGTGTGGTGTATTCGCATCTGGCTGATGTATAAGCATGTATAACCAAACATCAAGGCTAAATCGTTCAAGAACGAAGATGGGTGTCTATGGGCTTTATATGTGGAAGAGCAATGATCATTGCTATTTAAAAAGCAACTGTTTCTTCTTCTCCCCCTCCTTGTTTTGGGTTTTGTTTTGGTTTTTTTTTTTTTAGATTCTCCATGCCTGTAATTAATTTTTGACATATATAGCACAATTCCCTTCCATGAGTTATCTTAGTTCTTCTCAGGTTTAAATGTCACTCTTCTTTGAAATCTTCTCATTCAAAAATCAAGTTAGATCTAATAAAAAATTCAAAGTTGCATCTAATAATAGTGAAATAATAGCAAAAAAAACATGCACCTGCATTTATGCCAAAGAACAAGGGATACAACAGACAAAAATGTAGGGAAAAAAGAAATTAGAGGGAAAATCATGATATTGCTGAAGTGCTGCTCTCACACTAAGACCAGGGGGATTGGGATAAGGCTAAAGTTAATTGCATTTCCAGATGACAAACCTCTCACCTCTGAACTGAATGGCTCTTTATAAAAGCTATCAGTAATAAACTGTAAATCTCAGCTATGATTGCAAATAAAGGTCATCCCTTTCATGCTGCCACTTTCCCAGGCCTTATTATATTCCTGTCTGAACCTCTCTTACTTCTTAAGGTGTGCTAGCTGCCCATATAAGCAATCAGTAAGGCTTTTTGATTTTATTTTGAAAGACACAAGGCGATCGGATTTACATTCTGACACTGCACTGATCCAAAATGGAAAATCACTGAATTCTGACAAGACGACAGAATCCTGCTAGCAGAATTAATCTTCATCTTATATTAATGCAAAGAAAGGCAATCCTTTCCCTTTCCTTCCTTCCACTCCTGAAATTTTCTTCTTCACCAGTACAAACAGGCATCTCCAATTCTCTTTTAGCCAAATGTAAAGTTTATTGCAATAATACTCAGGGGGGCCACAGTGACCGGGCATCCTGTTCCCATCAGGTCTTTTGCAAATCACTCAGCCTCCCCACAACAATGCGCTACAACAGTGGCCACTACTCTGATGTCCCAGGCTCACTGTGGGCAAAAGATGCATGTCCTCCAAAGCCTTTGACAGAACTTCGGTGACCACTATTACCAATAACCTGCATTAATGCCATCCTGCCCAGCTGCCCCAGGTAACGACAGGGACTTTGTGGAGATCAGGTTGTTGGGATGGGACAGCGTGCAGCAGGAAAGCAAAGCCTGAGCCCACCACCCCATCCAGCCATCCTGAAGCCAGTTCAGCATTCGGGGGTACAGACTGCTAGACCACAACTAACTACCAGTAGAACTTTTGTCTGCCAAAGAGTCAAAACAAGACCCAGCAAGGTTTGGTAGGAAGCAGCAGCCAGCATTAGGATGGGTGGTCAGCCCTCCGCCTCTCACTCTAACATGAGCCAATCAGGAGACCTGCTATAATTCAGATTAGCCAGATGTTCTCAGGGTTATCTTACCCAACTCTGCAGGGGACATGGGGGATACTGGCACCTGACTGTCTATTCAGAAAAAAAAAAATCTCCATCAGAAAGAATTTGCATCAGCTCAAATGCTTATGAGTGATTTTTGTTTCTCTGCAGAATATTTCTTATTTGCCAGTGTCAATATTTTTGACACAAAGAATCCACCCCTCTAACCTGATGCTGTGAGAATACAGACTGCTCATTACAAAGGCTTTAACCCAGATTTAACAGAACATTAAATAAAAAGCTTAACAAATTTTCAGGAAATCCATTTTCATTGTTGTATCATCAGGTCACCACACAACAGTTTACTTTTCAGGAAGTCCTTCGCAGTGGTTTGGTGCTGATAAGTCCAAATGAAAGGCAATGGCAGAAAGGAGGGAAGGCAGCACATGGAACAGTGCAGACTAACTATTTTCTGAATCTGGGGTACTTCATGGCACTGAATTGAGGACCCAGTCTAGACACAGTGATTTTAGTCCCCCCAAACCGGTGTTCTGGGTGTGTAGATACTGCACAATACAGGGTGAACTTCCATCAAAACACATGTGGACAGTCCTGTGGCCCCAAAAGACACAACAAAGCCCACATCATTCTTGTCATGGCCAACCTTCTGAGCATAAGCTAGAATAGTACCAAAACTAAACAGCATCTGCCCAATTGAGTATCTAAGGTGCAATCAAACTTCAGAGATGCTTGCCATGTCTGTCAAGCAAGAAGGGAGCCAGGAGACAGCCATGGTCACAGCGTAGCAGGTTTACTGGCTGCCCAGTGGCTGACCAGGACATGAAATGGCTCTGAACTGCTGTCATCTCTGGTGTGTGGCTGAGGGACTTCTACGCTTACACCGATCACCAGGGGCCAGACCTGCTGCAACATCTGCAAAACATGCAGAAGATTTGTCTTCACCGAATGGGGTGAATTCTCCTTAAAGGCTGTGACTGGTGTCACAGACTTGTTAATTTAAGAGACATAATGAAACACATAATCTTCGTATTTATAAGGTGATTGAGGACTAGGCAAATCCAGTCAAACTTAGCCTTACAAAATGCTTAAGTTCGCAGCATATGCAAACAGGAAATTTAAGGAGAGTAGAAGCCTGATAAGTCTGTTGCACCCTTTAAGTAAGGAGAAACTAAAAAAAGAGAGACTCAAATTGCAGAGCCATAGAAGTGACTGGTGTAAGGAACAAATAAGACTTGTCTATGGGATGGGATAATTATCTTCCACATCTTCAGGCTCTTGGAAAATGTGACAATGGCATATCTGAATGAGGCTTCTGACAAGTCCCAGATGCAACCAGGTTTCTTTTAGTTTAGCTTTTAATTTAAACTGCTCATTTTGAAAGTGATATACTGATAGCTCTAGTTAGATGCAGGAAGTAAGCACTTTCTTACAGCACTTGAACAATGTCCCTCACTCACAAATTACATCAGCCCCAACACACCATTCCTCCAGCCCTGCGTGATCCTGCCAAGGTGCCACACTCCTCATCTACTCCATCCCTGAACTCGTGTCTCGGGAAGATTGTAAAGAGAGACTTCTGGTCAAAGAAGTACAGCAGCGTACACCAATTTTCTAAGAGCTTTATTTCCTCAGCCATTTTACTCACATTTACACATAAACTTTGCAGATACTTCTAATAGTCTGTGAGCACCTGTGGAAATGAGATGACAAGGCTGTAAGCAGTAATAATTTCTCACATGCTCAGGCTTCTTTTATCTAGGCTTTTAAAGCAGTTTTACAAAGATGAGTAAACATCATCATCCTGCTGCACAGGAAAAACAATACAGTTGATGATGAAATTAACCCCCAGTTTTCAAAATAACAACTGACGTTAGACATCTTTCTCAGAACCAAGACACCGCAAATCTGGAGATTATCAGAGTATTTCTGTGGGTACTTGTCTAGAGAGACGCATGCTCAAGGACTCTTGCCTGGTATGTGCACCCTCTGAGCCCAAGCAAGCTGAGGTCTTGCTGAAATCACCAAGCGAGTCACCACAAGACACAGCCATGTCCTGGCTCCACACCGTGCCTGCTTGGTGGGTCATGGTGCACCTCAGCAAAACCCTTCCCCTTATCTCTGCAGACCTCAAGTGCGTTCATCCACATCTCAGCTCCTGTCTTCTCATAGCTGGGAAGTCACATCTTGTTCCACATTTTCTCCTCAACCTTTTATTTAGATGCCCAGAAAAAAAAATTATGAAGAAAAATCTTACGAAAATAATCCCTGGAATTAAGTGTCTGCAGCACATGATAATTAACAAGCCTTCCTCATGCCAGAGCATCCCTACTTTAGGTACACTCACCAGATGTGACCTTGAAAAAGTAATCTGTTGTATAAAAGGTGTTCATTAGCTTTTCTTTCTGTAACGTATCTGTTTGCAAAAGACGTCATTTAGCACTCATGCAGGTATTCCTCTCATTCCCCAGGGATGAATAAATATGTTTTAGGTTTCCCACACCGATAAGCATGAAGAATCATAGTTTAGTGGAGTTTTAAGGGGGAAGTGGACTGATTGAGGAGGGATCTACTCCCTGCTCGTCTTCTGGACACATCTTTGCACATGCCAATTGACCCTGCTATGTACTCCCGTTTCCTTTTTCACTTTAACACAGCACGCACTCTGTGCCAAGGGTTGCCTACTGGAATCATCCATGGGCAGAGGGTCAGGCAGCAATGGCTGAGATCAGGCCTCCAGGCGCTGGGGAGCGCTCAGCGTGAGCATGCAAGAGTTTATTTCTGTTTTGCACTGTACAGAGTTGCCTGAGGTTCTTCTACCGAGGACAACTGAATGAGCACCTGGGCAAACAGGCTTTGAAACCTGACTTTGCAATGAAATGTGACTGTCTTTGTTGTGTCTAAGGCCAAATGCTCTTGACATGGAGGAGAATTAATTTGAGGTCTTACTATGAGAGCCACAGCCTGAGAGGCTTCTCCTGACAATCCCTGTCTTTCTGAGAGTTTTCATCTCGGGGATTAACATGGCTCCCAGTTAACACATTAGCTGCAGGACCAAGAACAAAGTCTTCTGGATGACAGGCTGGTATGGCTTCATAATTACCCCACAGCACAGAGTCTGGGCATAACACAGATTAGTTGTGAGAATATTATCCACAAGTCTCTTAATGAGTGTAATGTTTTACTCTGGACTGCATCAAAGGTTGATAGTACCTACATCAAAGAAAGATTGTTGCATGTGACAATATTGGGCTTGACTACAGTAATAGCCTCAGAGAAGGATCCTGCCTGCCAGGTCCATCTCCCTCCCTCTCCTTAGTAAATCCTCACCTGAATGAGAACCATAGAGGTAGGAGAAGGTCCAGGACAACCATCACACCTGATTCTGTTCTTCCCATGGCACTGACAAATAAGCTGCAATTCCTATTGCTAAAAATTCTTTGCTGGGCAGAATGGACCAGTGGGACAGGCAGCTCTCCACATTGGCAACCCCCAAGGATGCTCCCCAAGCGGGAGCACGGCAGATGTTCCTGCCTGGGGGTCTGCAGGGGACAGCCTCAAGGAGCACCAGGAGCTGGAGACACAGCCTGTCACCTCCCGTCAGTCACCAATGACCAACGGGCATCTCTGATAAGATGTGCTGGCTGGACACGTACATCATCTACATGTGCTCACAACCAGATTTATGGGAGTGAACATATGTCTTTAAAAATAGCTATAGATAACATACCCCAAGCTTGTAAAATTAAACTAATTGCTTCAAAAGGAATAAAAATATTGCACATACAACATAAAAGTTTTAGTGAACCTTTTCAATCCATAGCATCACAAAGAATTATTTTTAAATCTCTACTATAATAAGCATATTTCAAGGCAGCAGCATCCAACTAAAATGCTGAAATGTAATCAGTCACCAGAATATTTTTTAAGCTTAAAAATACTTCCTTTCTTGAAAATGGACACTAAAGCCCTAGGCAACACAACCACTGAGGTTTTATTATAAAATACATTTCAAAATAATGGCTGAAAGTCTTAAGAGCACAGAAGATGAAAAAGAAGTAAACAAGCTTTTTCCTGCCACTAAATGATAAATTAAAAGCAGCATTTTGCTGTTCTGCCTCATTTTTTAATCACACTGCATTCACACTACTATGGCTATGGTTGTGTAGGTATTCCCATTAAAAAGCATCTATTACTAAAGGTTTACAGTTTTCAAGCAGCAGCTATCTGGGCCAGCCAAAACGTAGCCAGGTAGAAACCTCGTTTCCCATCAAAATTTTCATTTAATTTTGAGAAAAAGCATAACAGGTGTAGCTGCTAAGAAATATGCCCCTCACACATGTTCTCCAAAATATTTGAGTAATTTCCAAATGAAGTTTTTTGGGGATTTTAAGAGTAATAGTGAAAACACTGCATGAGCTGTTGTTGCTGTCAGATAAAGACTAAATCTTAATCCCACTATGCTATTTTGCCTCAGTGTAGATTACATCTCAACATATCTGTGTAAAAATGCTAGAACAAATAGTAAGCAGATATTTGCCTGTGAAAAGAGGAGGCTTACAGACTGTGAGGGAAATGGTACTAGTTTAGTCTCTTGCTCAATCTTTTATTAATAATATCCAGTTTGGTTTTGTTCTTACTATCAAGTCCATGATGCAGAAATAGCAGTGAAAAAAAAATCATCCGCAGCTCTTAATCCATTATTAACTTTTTCTAAATGGAAATAATTTTCAGTTTGAGTTTTCTCAGTTTGCTTCAAATGTATTTGAAAATGTGGTTCAGATAATAAATACACGCAGCACATGATTCCTAAGCTCTGAAACCTATGGACTTGCTTTGCAGAGCTTTTACACACTTGCTGTATCAGAGAAGACATCTAAAAAGCAAAAAAAAAAAAAATCCTGTTTCCTCACCTCCAAAAGGGCTGTGCTATGAAAACCTATACTGAATATGTCTGTTGGAAAGTTAAATGAGGCCAGCTGGTACATTTTCTCTTAAAGCAAGGCTCACTGACACACCACCACTGAAAACAGGAGTAAAATAGCACTGGCAACAGCCAAAGGCATTTCTAACCTCCAGCAGCCTGGGAAATGAGAGGACCTGGCTTTTCTCCCCATCCCAACTCACTACACAGCTCCCAGTGAAACCAGTTCTCTATGGCTCATCCTCCTTCCTTCCGGAAATAGTCACACATTCTGGCAGCATCTGTGAGCTACACTGGTACTGCCCCATTTAAAACGCAATTAAAATAGATTATATTCTTGTTAGCAAAACATATTGTATGGTGCAATAAAACAGTTGTATCATCACAGGTCTGCCCGGACTAATGTATTTAAATGCTGTTTTGAGCCAATTAACTGCAATGAAGATATCTGATGCATTAACTAAAATGTTATAGTATGGAGATGTTTTATATGTGAAGCATAAGGAGCTTTTCATTATTTTTCATGATACTTGTTCATATAAGAAACTGCATCTTTAACCTCACCACCATCACAAAACGCCCTTTCACCCCTACCTCCCCCAAAAGAAGCCAGCAATATTAAATCAAAAGAATAATGCAAGGTGGAAAAGGAGAAGACAACCATGGACAAAATAAAAAGGAAAGTTTTATTAATGCTAAATACACTTTCCCTTTTGGGTTTACACTAGTGTTCCCATAACTGCTTCCAGATGGTTCAGCATCTTCCCAGCAACTACCTGGAAATGAAACGGCAGCTTGCTGCCTCTTTTACACTGAGGGGGCAAAATCCTGGGCATAAACATGATTTATGGGTTCGATAACCTAAAAACAAAGGTAAAGACACATTGAGAGGAGCAGGAAGTGGCATTAAAATTGAAATTTTTAAAAAGCTGGCAGCTGAAGAGTTAACCACAACCTTCTTCCTTTTAACACAGCCTTCTGTAGTAGCTAATGAAGGTAATGAAATATGACATGTAGTTTGGCCCTTGACCACAGAGTGCACCTCCCTCCCCTCTGCCTTGCAAACAAAGCCAAAACAGATGTAGCTGCTTCGGTAGGGTTTGGGGTTGACGGCTGTTACACAGAGCAGGTCAGCAGGCGCGTTCCCAGGGCACAGGCTTCTGGCACACCGCAGTGCCGGAGAAGGTCCCGGCTCTGCTCCAAAGGAGACAGGAGTGGACAAGCCAGAGCATCTGCAAACAGAGCATAAGCCACCCTCCTCCCCATCAGCCACACTGAGAACTACACTGATTTCCAGCCTCTTTTACAGACCGGATTTCATAAAATACCATTCCTTTCATTTAAGTAAATACAAGTATAAGGTTTTACGTGCCCAAGTAGCTTATCTACTGTTTGTCTAAATATAATTTCACAAAAATCTTACCAAAAGAAAAGAAAGAGAAGACAGGGCATCGCTTGGACAGGGGAGAGCCTTCACATTGAGAATTACTGCCCCTACAGCTCAAGGAAGACACTCACCGCAAACACGGCACTCAGCGTTTCATTAGAGAGCCAGCTTTCAAAGTCACACAATACTATAGAATTTATTAACCTTTTTAAGAGCTTTCAAAAGTTCCTTGCACATCCCTCGCTATTAGGGCAATGGACTCGATTTTGCTGCACCTTGGTCTGATGTGGCTGCCAGGCTGATAACCTCAGGCAGGTACCACATGAAAACAGGTGCCAATAGATACTACACAGACACTTCATAATACTCAATTCACCATCTAAACACGGGAAACCTCCATCATAGCTGCTGGTTAATATTGAATATGTGGATAATGAGCCCTGTTGGTCCAGTAGCATCAGCTCCATCCCTCCCTTGGTTAAGGAACAGCAGCATCAGGAGAGGTCTTGTTTCTCAGTCTAGAGGTCACCCATTCATCTCCCCCAAAGAACTGGTAGGTTTTGTAGTGACAGAGGTGCAGATAGCCCTGGGCATGAGAGTTCTAGAGTGGGATTCATTTCCCCCACTGGGACATCCAACTCATTGACAAGTCTGATCTAATCAGCTCATGCTCCCATTGCTGTCGCTCAAGAGAGAACAACATGGAAGAGGGCAGCCAAGGCAGGCCAGACAAATGGCTCTCCAGAGGGGAGTAGGGAGCTCCCCAACCTGTCCTAGCTGGTCTCTAAAAGGGGGTTTATAGGTCTCCACCAGCTCTACAGAAAGCCACGATGGCTTGCTCAAACATCTGCACCTACCTCTAAGGGCACACAGATGGCACCACCAGCAACATCTGCCTCCTGCCATGGCCCTCCATCAGAGGAAGGTCCATTGACACCCCCAACTGCTCAAATCGCCAGAGACAAGGTGATAAAACTCAAAGGTGGTCTCTGGGAATTGTTAAACTTATAGATGCAGCAAACAAAAAGTGTCCTCCAGCCTCACAGCTGCTGGAAGTCATTTGGCCAACCTGGTCAAGTGAACCACCCTCCTGTGGTCCACACACACCCCACAGAAACTACTGGCTTTTGTGGCTGCCTTCTGAGGACATGTGGTTTTTTTAATAAAAAAAATGCTATGTATAAAATGTTAAAGTTGCAAAAAGCTAGAAAACACTATCATTAAATGTACCTATTCAACTTAATTTGTCCCTCTGTTGCATGTGTATTGTTACACATGCTTGAATTATATGCTAATTTGCTATCGTTCTACAGGAGCCTGACCTCATTTAGTGAGCACAGCGAAGCATGCTATGGGTTGGTGCCGAATAACGAAATTATCTGTTGGTTATAGACACACAGCCTCATTTAAACCAAATTCATATACGTAACTTATGTACATGACCTTAACCACAGCGACTTCATTGCCTGTGTGTAAAAAGGGGTTAATGGTGATTTATTTTGGCTGTAAGCCATACGAGCAACACGGTAATTCACTAGGAAATTTTGAGGGCATTTTCCCAGTTGTGTACTAAGTACCAATGCACCACAACAGACATGCAATGACTTGAGAGAGAAAGGGTGAACTCTGCAGTCAACATGCTGGCTGCTGTACAACAAGCAACACATGGAAATAGGGACAGGGAAGGTAAGAGGGAACATGGGATGTCACCTGCACCGTGAGCACGTCTGTCCCCAGTGCTCAGATCAGCCACAAGTCCTCCAAAGCAAGCACTATGAGCTGATGTGATCTAAGCTCAGATCAGACATCCATCCAGTGAGAGTGAGTTGCCATACATGCAAACTCTGGTACTCCCAAAATTTTTCAGTTTGTTGCTTGCTTTTGCAACCTTAATGACCTATGTGTGCACAGAGCTTTAAACACTGAAACGTGTGAAATTAGCTATCTAAATGACTTTGCTGGGTTAAGGGCAGTGACATTTACAGCCTTCCCTAGCCCAGTGACCCAGCAGATGCTGGGAGAGCCCCCGCCGGGGTCCAAGGGGCCAGGCTGCCCACGGCTGGAGCCCCAGCCGGCACTGCCGAGATTGCGGTGAGTCCTCACCCGCCGCAAAGCCGCAGCACAATATCTGCTCTCCTCCCCAGGACCAGACCCTCGGCAAAGTTCGGCGCAAGAGAAAAGGGGGGGCAGGGCCCTTGGAAATTGATAGCCTGTTTCAAGCGTTATTTATCATTCCCAGCACAGACACTGACATGTGCCTTTTGAAAGGGGATACTGTACCTTTAACCTTGACTCTGAGCACGTTGGTAATTTGGGATGCGAGCCCGGGTTCAAGCGGGGTGACCTTTCGGGGGGGAGGGGCAGGGCTGCATTTATTTATGAGGCAGTTGGAAATTTTTGACATCACATGCTAGTCCCATTATTCACATATTACATGACACAAGATTGGCCCTTTTAATGCAACAACATCACATCAAAAAAATTTGATTTTCTGCTCTGACAGCAGGCTTGTCCGCTGTAGCTCCCCAAAAATGTAATCTGTTCAGGTTAAAGGCCGCAGGAAAATGATTTAAAAAGCACACGGCTTCCACTGAACATGGAAAAACAGGTCTTGGAGACCTGCGAGAGCAGGGATGCTTCAGGGCTGGAAAGAAATGGTCTTTTAAGTACAAAAGCACAGTTGGGTTCCCAGCAAGGGGAATCCCTCTGCCTGACCCCGCAGGATGTGGTGCTCGGGGGCACCCACTGCCTGTCCCCAGCCCTGGCCGGGGGGCAGCATCACCCCAACCCGCCCAGGTTTGTCTGTGCTGCAGCTGGGCAGAGGCTGCAGGGATGGAACCCATCTCTCTGCACTCTGCCCTCCCACTCCTGAAATTTTAAATGTGAAATATTCTTCCCACGATATGCACATGTGTAACCTGTGCAGCTTCCTCAGCAGCAAAGCTGTTCTGAACCTTTGCTGCACAGTAACAGTGCACACCTACATGTGCGTAGCATGAGAAGAAACACCTTTATGTAAAAAGACACATCATAAAGAAATTATTTAAGTTTACATTGGTAATTCTATCTAGAAATAGTAAGTTTTTAATTCTGTGCATAGAAAACACTATTCCAGGGCTGTCCTATATACACACCGAAGTAAGATACGTTGTTTGCTCACACAACCCCAACAGCAGCGCGTGCATTAGAGCAGTAACCACATGCCCACGCTATGCAGAGTGCTGGTTCACACAGGTACACCCTCTCTTTTATAGAATTCAAAATATCAGCTAACACATTTAAAGATAATGAAACATATCTCACAATAATGCACTACAAAAATGTATATTTTAATTACTCATCAGGTAACTCCACAGAGAGAAGAAAATAGTTTATACATTTAACTTTCCTAAATATCCTTGGTTGAGGGCAGGCAAAAGAGGAATTTTAAGGTGGTTGATTTGCATCCAGAAGAGCATTTCTAAGATTGCTAATATTTCTTTACAGAAATATCTCATGATGTTGATGAAGCTGATACTAAAATAACACTACAAGTAAATAAAAAGGGCTAATTTTATCAATATTTTTAACAATTTAAGCACTGTTTTCTAAATATATTGCAAAGAGTATACATAACAAGAAACAAAACCGAACATACTAAGAATGAGTAACACTCTTACAGGTCCAAAAAGATATTTATTCTTTTCTTGCAGAATTTTAGGTGTATCATATATATCTTCACCCAGGGAATGAAATCTATAAAAACATTTCTAGATTTGCCATTATTTAATACAAAATTAAAATGAAAGTATTTCACATCACGCCAGCCCTGTTTCATTTCCACTCAAGTTTTCTCTCTGGTGGGCACCACAGGACCTGAGCCCTTCCCAGCCAGCGTTAGGTTGGTGCAGGTGATGCTGCAGACAGGAAAATTTTAATTCCAGTTCCCCTACAAGCCACACACCAGTCCTGTTCAGGGGAAGCCCCCATGGGTTGGGAAGCCCAGCCAAGCAAAGACCTCTGGGCTGGCTTCCCCAGGCTGCACAGACTGTTTTGGGAGGCAGCACATGAAAATAACAAAGGACAAAGTTGCTGTTGTGGCAGGAGAAAGATGAGGGAAACCATAGCACCTCCATCAGTCATACACACATTTCACATCTCACTCCCAAGTCTCTTTCCCCTGGTGTCAGCTGCGTCTCTGACTTCTTGCTGCCCCTCACCATGGAGGTGGTCACATCTCACTAACACTTTGCTTATGGAACATCATAAGACCTTCGCTGACAAGTGACATTCTCTTGATATTATTTACATTTCAGTACAATGTAACATATTATTACATTAGAAAACTATAAACATTTGCTCTTCTCGCTCTTCATTAACTTTATTGAAGAGTTTCCCTGTCTTTTTTGCAAATCTACCCCCCCCACCAGCACCCCTTCCTTCAGCACACACCCACCATCCTTCCCAGCCACAGGCAACAGAGAGCAACGGGCAGTCACTGGCCCTAAGAGCAGAAAGCGAAGGAGAAGGTGGGTTAGAGCAGTCAGGTTTATGAGCCAAAGCTCAGAGACAAACATCTTCAGGAAAACCCTCCTGCAGGAGAAAGAAGATCCTAAGGCAGTATTACATTTTTACAGATTTATATGGGTTTTGAAGCAAGTCCCAAGACTGGCAGAACACAGAGAGGGAATTATTTTCTTCTTATTAAAAGAATGAAAAGACCCAACATTGATTTTGTCCTTCATCACCACACACACAAAAAACTCCCAGCTACTGAGAGGATGACTGTATGGATTATCACAACACCGTAAATCAAAGTGAATGTATTTATTAGGGTGACTCTCTTTGTTGTACATGTGTGTGCTGTTTGTTGGCCCATACTGTTATTATTTTAATTTATGGTTTGCTTTTTCAACTCTTTCCTCCCCCTCACAAGACTGGAGCCTGTCCACAAGTTTTACTCACGCCAGTTAAAATCAGCATAATGAAGTGTCATGGCCAGATCCCATCACTCCACAAGGACGACAGGGCAGCTCTGTCTCTGGGACACATCTGCAGAGTCCTGCCAAACTTCCTTCTGACAGGCAGCGCTTCTTGGGGAGAGCTTCCCCAGCAGTGGTGGGTGGCACAGAGCAATGGAGACCCTGCAGTGGGTGGGACAGGGTGACAAGGACCCTGACAAAACCAGGTAACAAAACGAGCAGCCCAGGGGAAGGGAACCTTTCTTAGCTGCTTAACAGGTCTCACTATAATTAAGTGCAATAATTTTAAGCAATTCAGAAATCCTACCTCATCTCTCATTCTGTTATAATCATGAACTCGTTATTAATGAAGTGTATTTCTGTAGACTTGGTGTTACACCAGGCCGCTGCAATGTGGGAAGAGGGGAGCGAGGAGCTGTACAGAGGAGTTCACCTCAACTCTCCATCTGCCCCAGTTTAATTTAAACCAGACTTGACGACCTCATCTGTGGCAGCTAATGACAGCACCCACTCCAGGGAATTGCCAGGCCCAGAGATCCAGTTCTATACATGCAAATTCATGACTTGGGTGCTCAGAAAGCATGACATTTCCCCCCTCATAATACCCATTTGTGGCTCCCTTTATTTGCTCTCTGGTTTCTGGACTTTCGGGGCTATTTGTTTTATTCTTTTTTGAAGCCATGAAATTTTGGTGGTTTTTTGTTTGTTTGTTTTCTCCTCTTTTTTAAAGATTCACTGTAGAATCACAGAAGTGGATACAGCAGAGGATTAACCAGCTTCCATGAGCCTTGGTGACACAGCAGAAGGGTTGGCTGGGAAGAGGGACCCTCTTTCTCCCCACTTAAGTGATCTAAAGGCTCTGTAAGTGCAATACATCCAGCAAGTCTGCAATTCAGGTTTCAAATACAATAATCCAGTTGTGCAGCACACTATTAAATACAAATGCAAAGTATTTCATATAACACCTGTATTTAAATTCAGTACTATCCTAAACTGAGATTAGGTTGTTGGGGTTTGGTCTCATGGCCAAGCCATGACCATTTACAACTCCTCTAAGAAACACCATGCACAACAGTCACCGGAGCAAGTGTGTTTAGATAACGACTGGTCTTCAAAGAAGAGGAAGGCAAGCGGCACTCTAAGGTCATTTACAGTCCTCCTACAATACCAATGTCAGTGGAGCCAAACATGAGGAAGGTTAACCATAGACACCATCACCAGCGACCAAAACCCACCCCATCTTCTGAAATTTTTATTTTCTGTGCATCAGCTGCAAAACCTCACCAGAAAACTAAGTACTGGTAGCAGCATCAGCTACCTTCGCACTGCAGTAATGAACATTGTCAGTTTACTGTCCTTTGCTCTTTTTTGAGAGAGGAAAAGGAGGCAAACTAGGGAACGGGATTTCGCAACCCTGAGGGGAGCTAATTTAAAAACAAACAAAAAATAATAAAAAAATCAAATACCTCTGAGGAGGAAGAGCCTTTAACACATGGCTAAACCCAAAGGAACAATTCAGCACCTGCTTTGGGAGTAGGGAAACACAATACTAAGGAAATGAAATTGAAGAAGAGTATCTTTTGGCAAACATTTGTTGTTCTGTGAATGAGGAAGCCATTGTGCTGCCACAGCAGCATCCATCAGCACCAACATTTTCTGGTCTCACATTTTAGAAGAGGTGTTTGTGCAGCAGCAGGGCAGGTACACGAAAAGCTCCTGTTCCCCAGGACACCAGCCCCGGATGCAGCCTCGCATCTCTCCACGTCACAACCATGTGACATTTTCCCACATGTGAAATCACAGCTGGCTTCCAGATGCCAGTTCAGTTCTTACAGAGCACCCCTCTCCAAAGCCTAACAGCACCCACATTCACTCCTTCCTCCCTACCACTTCTCCTTGCTCCTCTATTTCCCACCTATTGCCCTCCTGCACAACTGACCTTTACACCCTCTGGCTTCAGTGCTGACTCCTCTGCCCTCATCAGTTCCTCTGCTATTACTGTCCAGCTCCCCTCTGCCTCCCCTTGTCCATTTAAATACCAGGTTTTTTTTCTTCCTTTCTCCCTCACGCTGATTTGGCATCAGAGCCAGGAACAATAAGATCACAGGAAAGTGTCCAAGCTCTCTGTGCTGATGCCCGGATAAACTGCTGCTCTGGCTGCTCCAAGGCAATTAGAGGACGGCTTTGCTTGGCCACTACCAGTCAGAGCAAACCCTTTGAAAGTAGAGGCTGCAGAGCCTGGGCCAGACTTTAAGATCTAAGACAATTTTCTACAAGATGGCAGGAGACACGACCTGACACCAGACAGGACAGCAAAACTGGGGAGAATCTGAGGATTGGCGAGATGTGACATGCAGGGGGCGACACAGTTTCCATCAGCTCTGAACTGGTGAGATGCGACTGCAGCACTACTGTTCAGGAAATGAGCTAAGGAATCCTGAGCAAGACAGCACAATGAGAAACATCTGCTCTGCTCACAGTCCTGCTAGAAATGTCAACAAAATAGTTGATTCTACTAAGGCTGTTACTAAACGTATTGGGAATATCCTTATATAAACTAGCATAACAGGCTTTAAAAAGAGAAAAAAAAATTTTTTTTTGGCTACTATGTGGAAAAGGATTTTGCAGGAAGGATCTACAGAAAAAGTAATAAAAGTGTATAAAAATTAGTAAAGCAAACTTATGTAACTGGACTTTAAAAAATAAAAAAATGTGTGCAGGCAAAAAAAGCTGATGGTGGAGTAGGGCAATCATGAGATTGTATTAATCATCTTTTAATACCAAATATAGAGGACACCTAAATAAACTGCTGTGCAACTTTCTTAGAGGGAAATAACAGCACTGAATATAAAAATATTTTTTGGAAAAGATACAAGATGTTTTCATTTCAATGACACTATACTCTTCAAATAGACCTTTTATTATCACCAAAACCCATCAGCTGAATTAGGTGCTGAAGGATTATAACAGGCAGGAGACTTCCCACATGGGAGCACAGTCCTGCAGAGAGATAGTGGACAGTCCCACCACAGTGAAATAGGTGACCCTGCCGGACAGGACAGAAGTCAAAGCTGGCAGCGTTACACATGCACAATTCTGCGGAGATGCTGTTGGTTTAGGACGTGCCCACAGCAGTTTGCAACCCGCCCCTCCACATCACCTCTTCACCAAATCGTCGTGCACACACCACTACCCATTTCCAGCCATTTGAGATCACATTTCCATAACATCATCTCCAAGTATCCTTGTCTACAGAGTTCTTCCCCGAGGAGTAATAACCCATTCCATTGCACCAGCATTCCCACCACATTTCTTTAATACCACACAGGTACCAGTTACACTCATTAATGAAGATTCACAATTCTCCTGGTCCATTATCCACCTCCTAACATTCATACAGAGGCAATTAAAGTATTCCTTTTTTTCTGCCTGATGCTTCTATTAATCCTGCCCTTGGTATCTTGGTGTTGTGCTAAATAAGTACCGATCCATCTTCCTTCTTCATCAAACATATATGAAGCAGGTCAGTGTTATTAGGAGAGGCCAGCTGAGGCACATGGAAAGATTAAGCATGGTTTATAGGAGTACACAGGGAAATACAAACACATAGTTATGAGAACTGAGTTCAGGAGTTCTCGCCAGAACTGGCTCTGGCCAGGTTTCAGTCTAATTTGGAGACTGTACCAACCCGACTTTAGTGTGCCAGGTCACGGGAGCTGGAAGATTTGCCCCATCCCTGCACTCTGCAGCTACACTGAATACAGAACTGAAGGAAGAGAGACCTACATGTGAATACAAAAAGGGCATCTTTGAGGAAGGGAGAATTTTCTCGAAATAGCAGATTGGAAACAGAACTGGAAGAACAATGTAGAAAAGAAAGATGTGCAGTTTTATTTCTAGCTTTAATGAGTTTACTTTGTTGCTGCTTTTGTCTTTGGTTGTTTCAGGGTGGTTTTTCACTCCAAAACAAAGAGGAGAGATCAAAGGTTTGAACTTGTGGAACTCCTCTGCCTGCCTGGTGGCAGCGGGTGCCTCCACCCACAGCAGGCTCTCTCCTGTAGCTGCTAATCCACTCGGATGCTCAACAGCAGAGCCTTGAGTTTTCACGGATTTATGCCCTACACTGCACACAGTTCCGTCTGTTTCACGGTTATTGTTCTCACTGACTCTACTTCATCATTTAAATTATTAACAGCAGAATTACACTGACTGAAATCTCCTAGAATAGGCAGCTTTAAAATACAAAGACTTGTATTGTAACGTATTGATACACGTTGACTGGAACCGATAAATCAGCAGAAATTTAGATTTAAGGGTCATTGCTTCATTTCATTGCTAGTTGGGGTTTTTTGGTATAAGAATAATGGAAGAAAAAGCTTGGAAAGCTCCTTCAGATGGTCACCTGCAGATTGTCACTCATGTTCAAGTACCTCTATGTAACCAGTAGCCTGAAGCTGCCCAATTGATGAGCCACACATCGGGGCATGCAGCCCCTTCAACGCTTCTTGGGCTTAGTCCAGCAACAGCCCCCTGGCAGGGCCAGGGCCTCAGAGCCCCTGGGGCAGTCCACCACGCCCAGTGAAACTGGGCCAGCGAACCTCACCTGAACTTCAGTGGGACAGAGCTTCTGCAGCCCAGACACTGGGTCTTCCACCAAATACAACAGCATTTGCAGAATATAGACCTTGGACAACCACATGCAGCAAAGATGTAGATTACACACTAGTGTAAATCAAACCCCTGCTGAGAAAAACAGTGACCCCCATGGGTAGAGGAGAAAAAGCAGGACAGGAACATAAAGAAACTTCTGGGTTCCAGTTCATTGGTTTTTTCTCTGTCATCTTCTCATTAGGAAGATAAAATAGTTTCCCACTAGCCTGTTATACCCCTATCGCTGTCATTAACTATTCAGATAAGAAAAATCAAGTGTTATAATTGGATGAAGTCTCAGTAAATCACAAGATCCCAAGTAAATTCATATCTCTACTTTGACTATGTTTTTTAAAATGTAGCATATGAGAAACGGTGATTCTGAAAAGCCACTTCTGTTCAAAAAGCAACAGAAAACCACCTGCTGTCTGCCACAAGCCTTTGGTTACCTCAAGTAGTTTGTCCTGGCCTCCAGATACTGCAGTCAGAGGCGACTCCAAACTGATCTCAGACTTAACAATATTCATTAATAACAGACTAGACAGTGCCCACGTTCAGACTATGCATATGGTTTGAATACAGGGAATTTGGTTTTCCCATGCACTGCATTATATATTTATACTGAAATAAAAGCTTTTTTTTCCTCCCTACTTCTACCAGGGTAATTGACAGATGGATCTGATTCAGAAAAAAGTAATCAATGCATTCAAATAGTTCCTAGCCATGCTGCTTTGCCTAGGCTTCAAATATTTTATTACACAAGGTTCTATCCACATTTTTTAAAAATTAGTTAAAGTTCATGCAGCTTTTCATGTGAGATTTTCTTTTAAAAAAATTCTAGCCTTCTGAAGCAATAGTTTCTCTGCAATCAAGTCAAAAACCCGAAATAGCTTTCACTGCAATAATAATGAAAGTCTTATGTGCAAAGACAAGTTCCTTTCAAGTAAAAATAAAGCGTATTTTCATTACATCATACATCCAAAACCATAATACTCAGTTGGTCACCCAAGCAGGATTTGGTTCAAGGCAGGTTTTCACAGCCACCAGGTGCGAGTGATACGTGAACATATAAGTTTCTCTTCTAAGAGCAACAGTAAAAACAAAACTAGGAAAAAAAAAAAAAAAAGCTTCTTACTTACATGGTGAAGAGGAGACAAAGTAGTGTTTTTAGGAGGATTTAGCATTAGTATTTGCCAAGGTATGCTCTTTCTAGTATAAGACTCAACAAGTCACAGCTGCCAGCAGCTCCCACAACCAAATCTAGCAAAGCTTGTAAAGCAACATTTCCAACACTACCGACCACAGGTCCCAGAAACCACCTTGCTAAGATCAGAAAACTTTAGCAAACCTTTACCACTGAAATCACTTACACTGCACGAAGTCATTTCAATAGGGATACGTGGAATTAAAGTTACCCTTTGATTCCTACAACCGCCAAGAAACTTAACCAGGTAACAGCAGATAAAAACCTAAACATACCTTGCTCCTATCAAAGCAGCTCCTTCTCTCTGCTATTCCAGCACCATTTATGCTAAGCAGGCTCAGCTGCTCTACCCTTACATATATTCACTGCCTCCTACCCATAAGACATCTCTGATAAATTGCCTGATGCCCTACACCTGTGTAGTATCTGGTAATGCTGCTTCCACCAACTAGTTGTGCTCCAACAGCTGATGGTCATATCGTCGGCCAGCAGGTAGAGGAGCTAGGTCTAGGCTACTGTTCTCACCCCAGAAGCAGGCCTTCACTATGAAAGACCTCCTAGAAGAAAGAGCAATAAGACTAGAGGAATCCCTACATCCCAAAAGTGCAAAATTCAAAATGAGCTCCTTTATGCATTGCGCTCAAATATCAGAAGTGCACCAGAGAAAGTTAAAGTATAATTCTTCTTTATTTCCTGAAAAAATAGCCAGCTATTCTTGTCTTTACAGCTTTTCTCTTTCCTCATCGTTCATAATTAGACATCTTACATCAATGGCCAACCCTCAGCTCTCAGAAGATCTAGCAGAGAGTGGGCTGCTCGCTGCGTCACTTTGCTGCAGCTGAATAAAGCATTCTTCCTCCTCAAGCCTGTACAAGTCCTAATGATGCTTCCAGTTGGAAATAGGTAAATTTTCTCCTCAGAATAAATCAGCCCACAGAAAACTTGCTGCAAAGAATTAATTACAGAATAATCCGCTCCATGTGGTGAGCTCTCTCTTACAGGCAGACATGCTCGCAGGTTTGCTTAAATTTATTGTTAATTGTGAAGAGCTGAACAATACATATATGTTATCTGCTCAGGGGTGCAAAGGTTGTTTTGTACATGCATTTTTTGTTCAAAGGAGCATCACCACACAACTCTTCCCCAAATGTATGGTTATTATATGGAAAAGGTCCTGGAGAAGGTAAGCAGCCATACAAACCCTGACTGGGCATCCTAGCAGCATTGTCATGAGGGCTACAGTAAGCAACGAGGACACCATATGAAAAATGTTTTTAAGTTTATCTGTACATTGCTCTCTTTTACATCATTTTTTTTTCCAAGAGTAGCAATCATCAGAGGGGTGTAAATTGGTGGTAATTAGTTCGTGCACTCTAGTTAATGTTCTCTATACACCCCACGACTTTAAGCCAGGAAGAAAAAGCCACGCATGGACATGGAGAGGAAGTCACTAAAATGGACTGCCACGTCCACCTCCCTCCTGCCTTACGGGGCTCTTCCAGGCAGGAGCAAGCACAGTATCACAACATAAAGCATTAGACATGCTCTGGAAACCCTTTGCCCAGCTGCTCATTAGTACTGCATTAGTCTGTAAACTCAAGCGCAAAACGCCTAGTTCAAGTTGCTCTTTCTTGATGTACTTGAAAGGTCCTGTGAATTTATGGCAGGATAATGCGGAGCACAGCACCTATTTATGAGTTGATCATTTGTACAAAACCCCCCTCAAAGCACCGAAGGTTACCATTCGACCAAGAGCTGCACTTAGCTGCTCAGAGGGCAAGAAAGCCAAGTATATGAAAGTTAAAAGCATTAATAAAAGTGTGACTTATAAATTACTTCATCTTTGTCACCCTTTTTGAAATGGGGTGAGAGAGGCCAGGGTAAATTTATTTTTTAAGTGCTTTCTGAGACCTGCAAGGGTCAGCCCTGAAATGCTGTACTCTATAAATCATTCCATGCGTATCTGATAGATGCGAGTGCATCATAACATTAACAAATATTGATTTGTTTATCATTTGCAACTGTTTATAGCTAAACAGCAGGCTTTATAACATTTGTACGGAGAAGAAACTTTAATCTGTGAGAATGCAGAAGAGAAGCCGCCTCAGCTGTAGGAGAAAGAGCAACCAATGTTATTCTGTCACCTGGCTGCCTGCTCAGTGTACATGTTACAGTCATATTATGAAACCAGTTATTTCACAAAATGACTAAAATTTCCAGGCATTTTATGAAACAACTTGTATTGCTGCTTAGAACCACAGTGAAACCCTGCATTACGGGTGCTCGGTTGCATCGTGGCCACAAGAAGGTGTAAGTAGAGCCAGCAGTGAGTAACCAGCACGTGGATCTAAGTACTGCAGGACAAAATTTTGGTTGGAGGAGCAAGGCCGGGTGTCCTTCCCACCCTGCACAGCCAACCTGCCCTGGCATGGCTTAGTCTGTCACTCCACATGCAGCCTGACACCAGAGACGGGCACCATCGCCCTTCCCATGCCACCACCTAGAGCCATCTCCTCCAAACCTGCCCATCACGACGGGCAGATGTCAATGAACACAGCAGGTTCATACCACCAACACCTCCAGTGCCAAGGTAAGTACTGGTCCTGTCACATCACTCCCTGATAGTACTCTGTGAGATCATGCAACCTGGAATTAAAAGCAAGATGGGAGTTGTATGGACACACGTAAACCTGTGTCTCTATATATGTCTTTCTCAGGGAAGAATTCCAAACAGCCATCTATAGGTACTTCACATAACATTACCCCATGGTTTCCACCCAATTTATTCAGTTACCAAAGGTAGAACTCGATCCATAGAACATTTTATATAGAAGTCCCAGGAAGTATAACAAGGTCACACATTTTTACAGTACCTCTTGCCTCTTAACACTGATCAGGGCCACCAACACATCTGACCCCAGACTTCTGGCCAAAATCAATGACACAGGTATAAGACTCTGCCCTTGGAGCCCTGCAGGCTGGCGTGCACGGTGCATGGTTATCATCACTGGCCCACCACAATCACCAGAGCCCACATTAAATCTTTGCACCCTGTGAGGTTATAGACATGACAAAATACAGCAGCATCAACTGTTGCGTATTTTTCTTCATTTAATATTATCCAGCAGGTTGTAAATGCAGGGAAGACACCTGCAGCAACAGAAGCAGCTTTGGAAAAACTACAATAAAAATCTCATTAACCTAATGAGGGAGACAAACTACCTGGCACATCTCTTCCCAATGCTTTAAATCATTAGATAGGAGGGTAAAAAATAAACTTTTTCATTAAGCAACTGCAATAAAAACTGGAATGTTTTCTCTCCCTACCTTCTTTTTTTAAAATAGCACAACTCTTTGCTTTTATTTATTTTTGGAACTTAACAGGCTCGATAACCAATTTCTATGCAGAACCACCCACCATTCACACCTCAGAAAACTAATGAAGTATAATAAAATTGCCCCAGGAGACACATATATGGACACATGCACAAAGTTTTCAGGAGAATACTAACTGTGATTTCTTCAAGTTGGAAAGTAAAATTATGTAAGATAAATGAAAACAAAATAAAAATCCCACCATCCATCAGTAGTGAAACTCAGTTTGCAAAGGATAGGCGCCTTCTCTCCTATGCAGCAGTCAGCATCAGCTTCTACTACTGATTAAAAAAAAATTTCTCAGCTTCCCATACAAAAAAAAAAGGTGAAGAGCAACAATACCAAATTAAATAGTACTGTACCACACAGCAACCAACAGCCTGTAACATGCATGGAAATAGAAATAACCATTCAGATAAAGGACATGAATGCAGTATCTCTTATCCCAAGGGTTCCCCAAGTGCTTTTAGGGGGCTGCATTCCCGCTGATAGAGATTTTTCTCCTGGACAAGTAGCACTCCATAATAGTTTCCATCACAAAATGCTGGCGAGTGGGTCTCTCAAACAGAAGGGTTTGAAAACATTGACCTCTCAGAATAACAAACTCTATTAAATTGAAACTCATGGAGGTATCAGTGTGCACACATCCTCATTCACCACAGCTTTAGGTAGCTCCAAATTAAGTATTTGGATATTTCCCTGGGAGAAGGTTATGCTGTATTTGCAGTGGTACCTATTTGCAAATAAACATGGGTAAAATTGCTAAAGCCAGGTGTTTTAGGAATCTATTCTTCAAGCTTAGTGGAACTGACCCCTCAAAATCTAAACCATTCTTGTGGTTAAACAGCTAAATCAAGTACTTTTGAAACCCTGAGCAAAATCTGGAAGGGACATAAAGCAGAAGTAGAATCAATTCCCCTATCCAGCTGGCTTCTCCAGTGAGAACATCCAAAGGTTTTCAAGGAGCATAGTTAAAACTTGTTTTATATCTGAATAGACAGGTTAGATCATATTGAGATGATGTATCCCAAGGCCTATCTGCTCAGGAAAAGACTTTGTTCTTCCTGGGGAAAATGGCAGCATGAGCTCAAAAATAACCACTGCTGTTTCAGGCAATGAGAGTTTGGCTGCGCTGCCTTGCGACTGGCCATGGGCATCCTCGGGATTTGCACAGAACGATTAACAGGCAGCACATTCAAAACCCCGGGGTTCCGGTCTGGAAAGTGATAATGCTAGAATTGGCTTAATATCCTGGAATTACGGCACCATCGCTCGGCATGTGTTTGTTCAGAAAAGCTGCTCCTCACTTAAACCCTTTGCTTCCCAGGAACAATCTGTACCTGCTCTAAGCTCAGCACTTTGTCTTAGGCAGCTCCTGTTCATTTTAAAGCTTCTCCTTCCCAACGCACACCAAACACAGCCACCATAAAAACACATTTGCCAAATGGCTGCAAGTGGAGTGGGCAGCATGAAGCGACGGCTCTGCATCCAAGCTGAACCTCAGGCAAAACTGAGATTAGCTTTTTCCTCAGAGGCAAAGGAATTATTAATGGCCCAGCACGTGCTGGTGGTGAAGGGGTCAGGAGCAGGCACCTACTCCAGCCCCACCGGAGCTGGGTCTGATGGAGCCAAGCTCAGCCGGGCAGGGTTCAGCCCGTCGGCCGCAGCACGGCTGCCGTGCACAGAGTATCGCTCCAGCACAGGAGAGAAAACTCAGCAAGACCCTCTCTTACCAATTACAGGTCGTCAATATTGACTATCTGAGGGATTTCCATGCTCAGGAAGCAAATTAGAAACTCAATACCTGAACTATTCCTAAATGCAGTTATCAACTTCAGAGTTTTATCTCATAAAACCAATTCAGCTTAGAGTTTAATTCTATTAAATTAGGGCTTAGAAATAAGATTTGCTCTGAGAATGAATGCATCATTAGTTTTAAAATGCAATATAGTGAAACCCAAAATGTGCAGCATTACAGTTTGAAGAATAAATGAGTAGAGATGGCACCTAAATGCACTTCTCCCTAAATATATTTACCAGTCTTGGAAAAATCCGTCAGCTCATTAGGACAGCAAGTCTTTCGGTGTGCAGGACATCCCCCTTCTTTAGGGAATGATAATCCTCTTGTGTCTCTCCTTGGCACAAGTTTTTCCTTTGTTCTTAAAACCTTCTTATTTCAGCAGCTGACAGAGAAAAAAGAATCAGCATCCTCTTTCTTAATAAAAATGCCACAATGAGATCCTGTCGGGCTTGTGCCAGGCATGTCAAAGGAGCAGGGACTAATACAGGAAACCTCAAGAACTCCCCGTTTTGTGCAAGTTACAGTATATGGAAGAGTCACGTAGCGCTGTTTTTTTAAATCAGGCTTCCAATACATGAAAAGCACCCTTCCATGGGGTGCATGTAATCTCTGAATAGGGCCCTTAGTTTCCTGTGGTATTGTATTAAAACTGATGTTTGATACAATAATGCAGGGATAGAATATGCTCAGAAGAGGACAAGGTAACCCAACGGTGTCTGTCCCCTTGCATTACAAACCGCTGCGTGCTCTTTCATGCCGTACTGGCCGAACCGATGCAAGTCCAAGGCATACCTGCTGCATTAGGATTGTATGACTGAAAGTTAGGGGAAAAGAGAAGGAAAAAGGCAAACACCACACCAAAGACACTAGAAGTCTTAAGCAGAAATAAGATATTCCGGTGATACAGGTTTCGCTGCTGTTTTTTATTCCAGATGTGGTATTTCACATGGTCCAATGAAAACTGCGGGCTCCTCTTGGGGCCTGGCCGCGTATTTTGCATTTAAAAAAGATCTTTTTTCTAAAGAAAATAATGCTGTCTCCAAATAGTATTGCAGAATAGGTTAGGAAACTGCGTGGCACTGCTAAAGCATCATAAAATCATTGGTAGTCCATTGTCTCTCACACCGAAAGGCTAGTTTAAAGGTTTTAAAGATGTATTATAATAGGTGTTAATTTGCTATTTTTACTCAAGTAGACTATAACACTTTTGTTCTTATTAGAAGTACAAAACTAAAACCAACTCAAATGATCTAATTATAATTTTTGGTAGCAGAAGAGTCATATGGAACAACACAATTGACTCTATAAAGCCTAAAATACCTACCAGTATTTCAATGTAAAAATTCACTTGAAAATGCATGCAAAGCTGGGAAAGAGAAAAGGATGAAATTATATATGTCCATCTCATTAGTTATGCAGCAGCTCTGTGGGGTGCTGCCCACACCATCACCCCTTCTTCAATCAGGATCTGATTTTAAAATATTGAGCAAATTCTCATGTTCAAACATAACCTGGAGAAGTACAATGCAGTCAGACGTTTGTGTTTTGCCATATGATTTTCCTCTTCCTCAATTTTTAAATTATATATAGATCAAAACAGACCTTGTATTTTACCTGAATAAAAGTCTCAACCTTTCCTTTTTATATTCCATCTTCAAATGCAGCAAGCAGTCGTCCTGCGTGCCATGTAACGTACTACAAAATATTTTATAGTTTTGCTCCACTTCGTGTTTGCTTTTACTTGGTTTTCATCGAGTAGAATGACTTTATCTGTTCCAAACACTGCAACAGAGCAGCTCAGCCGAGATGCTACAGGGCTGCTGACATTTGGAATACTATTTTCAGTCCTATTTTACATATGCTTTCAAAATTTATCTTATGAAAAATAAAAATCAGTTAGAAGATGGGCTTATCAGTGTCTCTGGCAATGCAGATGACCTACTTTTAGCCATAAAGAACAGGAAAATTGCAGGACTATTGGCAGCAAAACTAAAGGAAGGAAAGATCCAACACCAGTACCTGTGCAAATGCCCAAGGAAGAAAAATTCAAGCCAGAATGGAACACTGGAGAGAGAGGTGATGTCAACCCAACGCCTCCCCAACACCGCATCACTGGCTGGACTGGGGTAACAGGACAAGGTACCTGGGGTTCCCTCTCGCCAGTAGACTCCCAGTAAAAAATCCTGACATAATCTTTTTTCCTAACTACTTGTAACATGCAGAAAAACAGCCAGGAAACAAAATGGTTTAGTAAGTGTAGCCTAAGAGGGAATATTACCTTACACGTCTTTAAATGATGCACTTTACAAAAATTCAGAATGGGAGAAAAGGAAAGAGAATGGGGAACGCAACCCCAACATTTTTCAAGAAAGGAACTGATTCTTTGGAAAGAAAACTAATTAGAATGAAGCAAGGCACTACCTAAGAAGAGAGATTAAAGGACAAACAAAGAAAAAAGCTGTTAAGGTTATTAAAAATTACTGCATTTGCGGATAAAGCAACAACAATAAACTTCTCATTGATACTTTCTATTTTGTGTGGCTCTTTCTGCCTATAAACAAATTGTAAAAGATGGCAACAGCTAATTTAAAAAATAAAAAGCGAAGTGTTGCGGCAGAGTCTAAATTGAGTCTGACAGTCAAGGTCACATAACTTTTCGCTTTTATTTAAAGACATTGCCTTGATTACTGAAAAATATTGCAAGATACATACACACAAATCTAGAGTCAGGATAGCCAGCCTTTGAGCACTATATCGATGGCTTCTTGTCTGTTGCTTTAAAAGGAAAAAGAGCAATAATTTTTTAAATTGCCAAATGTTGTGTAATTATCAAATTATAGAAAATTGTCAGAAATCATTGATATAATTTTTTGAATTATGTTTTCAGTGTAAGCAGCATGTCCTAACCAGTCCTGTTATGCCTAAACAAATTCAAATTATTTCTGGAAATTTTTAAAATTGATTGCTGCTTTAGTTCACATAAACGCAAAAGCTTTCATTATACCTTTGATTTATTTTAATTGTATTTATATTGTTCTGGTCTTCTTACTGCAAACTTTGAGAAAAATTGTTAAATCTAGTTTTAAAATTCATTATCTGTAAAGAAAATGAGTTGAGCCTGCAATACATGTTTCTAGCACTGAAGGATCAGACGAAGCATACAAGATCTCACGTCTAACGCAACCATTCTCATGGGCCCATTAGAGTCTTTATAGGGGGATCTCACTTATAGCTTTGTTTAAAAGAAAAAAATACAGATTCTGAAGAGAACTGGAGCCTATTTGATGTTCAGCCTCTGTTGTCTCCCAGGCAGACCTGAATGAAAGCTTAGAATTAAACAGCCTTTGAATATGGTTTTCATGGTGATCATTGCAAGTGATATATAATAAAACAACCTGGTTCACGCAACCAGGCTTTCAGAGCCAGCTTTTTCCCTCATTCATATATTTTCAAAGTTTATAAAATTACGATATAATTTTGTCACAGAATTTTTATAAACTAAAGGCAATATTCAGCCATTTTCTTTTCCTTTGTAAAAATTCCTTTCTGGGAACTGCAGCTTTCCTGGTTTCTCCCTTACTGCAGTGCATAAGCACCTTCAAATATTCACATCTGCCCCAGCCTTTGAGAAAGCACTCCTGGAGTCACTAATATATATTTTCATTAGGAAACAAATATGAGGTTACCAATATTCTAATCATACATGAGCGTGACCAGTGAAACAATGGCTGTTGAGAAAAACAGGAGGTTCGGCATCATTTTTGGGGGGCAGAGGGCACTGCCCCGCTGCCTGCCACACAAACAGCATTTCTTAGGACTGGCTGCAGGAGGGGACGGCTGGTGGCAGCTCCTGCTCCCATCGCCCGCAGCCCATGGAGGACAAATGCCCCAGGCAGGAGGAAGAAGGGTTGGTTTCCCCATACTACAAATAAGAAACGAAGTACAAAGACACCAAAAAAGCATTTTCCTAATACACAGGTAAGCTAAAGTGGACTTGGACCAGTTGATTATTGAGTTATAATACAGCCTCCTCTATCAGCCCAACCCGTGGGTCCTCACCATTAGCCTAATCCAAAGCTGTAATTGTCCCTGGCCACCAAGTCCTTGCACAGAGCTGTGCAAATCAGTTTGCCTCAGTGTTCCACTTATAGGAGGGGGAAAACAGGCTGAATCCTAAAGGTACGGGAGGATTAGCCATGGAATGGATGAGAACTCCGTGGCATCCTCAGGGGACAGATGCTAGAGACATGCTAAATATCACCATCATCAAAATCATCAATCTGTTTCGTATCTCCTATATGATCTGTCTTTGCAACCCACATTTTATCCTTTCCCATGATTTTTTAAATCATCTACATACAATTTTCTTGAGATAATATTCATACCTTATATAAATTATGAACATGGTCTTCCCTTTTAAAATTACACCAACATATTAACCCATAACATAAATAGTATTATTACCAATAATAATTGTTACTTTTATTAGTAAAAAGTAAACATAGTTTCAAAGGCACAGGAAGTGAAAATCCTGCAAAGACTGTAGCTGCATGTCTTCCTCTTTCAAACTGCCGTTGCATCATTTTTCCTGTCATTTGAAATGGTATCCTTTGAGGAGGTGCATTTAGCATTTTTTGTGGCTGTATTTAGGTAGTGCTTTTTGGCATCCAGAAAGATTATTTTAAAACGGGATCATGAAAAAAACACTCAGGCAAAATAACATGTCATGCCAGGCTCATTATACTAAATATATTGCACAGCCTTAGTATTTTAACTCTGCTATTTTTTGTTCCAAGGTACATCAACTCATTCTCACTTGGTGGCATTTCTACCTTTAAGCTAAAACTAATTGCAGCAAGTTTCAGAAGACAAACCCAGTCTAGATAGGTAAGTGGCTTCAGAGCAGGCCCAGACACAGGAGAGGAAGACGTGGAAGCATGGAAGAGGACAGAAGACAAGTCATCCAGGCTCACTGCCCCCAGCCCTTCCCACAGTACATAGGGACCCCAGGAGGCAAAGGGCTCTGGGTTGGAGCCACTGCTCACTCAGGTGTCCCCATGCCTCCAGCCAGGCCCTGCCTTTCCTGCCTTTCAGGCAGGGACACGTTCCCCATAGCTGTGGGGACATGCCCAGTCCTTCCCAGCCAGTGCCACGATCCCCACACACCCCTGGTGAGCTCCACACCAGCCATCGCACACCAGCACAACATCCCCTTGTACACTCACCTGCTCCCCCTCAGAGGGAATGGCAACATTTTTCCCTGTTCCTGCAGCTTATCTTTATTCCCTGTTAAGTCAGGGAATGCCTAAAATCTGGTGGAAATACTGCAAAAAGTGATGTGAAGCCCCTTCACCTGCTATGGTGACTGGTTTGTTTTTAAATGGCCACCGTTGCACCTGAAATAGAAGCCTGTATATGTACGGCGTGAAACATGTCACAGGAGGTGACATCTCCAGGGAATGCAGAAAAACTGCATGCAGGAGCAGCCTGGAAATGCAGGAGCCTCCAAAGTGTCCCCTGGCCCGGTGACACCGAGCGAGTGACATGGTGGGGCTGGGGGAGCCGCCACCAACAAAGCACTGCCTGCAGCCAGCCCGCGGAGCCATCAGAGCGGGCTGCTCGCCGCCTTGTTCGGATGAAGGCAAGATGCATATAAGAGGAATGAAAGAGGGAAGGAGGCGAGTTATAAAAAGAAAAGGAGAAATCATAAATTAAAACAGAGAGACAAAAAAGCTCTGCTGAAAATTTTTTTCCTGCACAAAGCAATAGTGGGAAAAGCATTAAGCGTTACTCTGTTTCTTCATCTAATGACACAGAAAAAAAGTCTTTTCTGCAAATAATTCAAGTAAACAATCTCCAGAAAGCATGAACAACAATACCAAATTTCTTGAAATTAGCCAAGCTCACAGAATCAGCAGGCTATTATTGCTGCTTGGAGGCTGCGTCTCCAAAACCGTGGATGAGGCAATTTGTGGGAGGGGGAGAAAAAAGGAGAAAAGGGCAGAAAAAACAGCCCCTTCTTTCTCCATTATCATTTACCTGGAATTTAGCTCCCTGTAAATTTCATTTCAAAGGGAAAAAACCCTCTGACAAACTCACCTTGGCTAAATATCGTTTACTGATTTATAACAAAGATGTGATCCACTTTAACTTGCTAAACACTTTGTCACTGTTTTATATTCAGCACTTCCAAAGAAGGGAAAAATAAAGGAGAGATTTTTAGGTCAAATGATTAAGGAGAAAAGGGATTTAAACCAACATTTTTTTTAAAGTTCTAATTGTTTGCTTATTGACACCAATTTACATGGAGCCACTTAGTGAATAAAGGTTTTCACAGTACATGGCACTTCTTTATGTCAGTTTTTAGCCATCATGTCACAGCCTGGCTTGAAAAGAAGAAATGCTGAAAACTCGTAGGCCAGAAATGAACAGCCTATTAAGATCTGAAAAGCTGTCATCCCCACTGAAAAGACTTGCGTCAGCCACTGAGGATATATTTTAAACCGCCTGTCCGCAAGAAAACTTTAATAATGCAGCCTTGCTCTAATGTCTTGTGAGAGGAGAGGCAATTTTACTTCTTCTATTAACCCAACGTGATTACAATGGCTTATTTCATGGAATATTAAGTTCAAATTCTGCTCCCTGGGAGGACAATAAAAAAAAGAGTGTGCTTATGACATTGCCCGAAATAGCCACAAGGACCGCAACTCCTTGGTGCTTTTAATGCATCCAAGCAGTAATCCACCTTAATTTGCTAATGGTTAAGTAAATTAGCAACAAAATAATAAAATACAAAAAGGTATCAACACAGGAGCAAAATGCTTTCCTCTAAAAAATATTAAAATAACAAAATGATGTTTTCATAAGCATTGCGGTGGCCTTTCAATCCTCTCCCTCCCCCTCCCAGCCAACACCCCCCCCGCCAATTCAGGGGAAAAATAAACTCCTTGTGTCGGACGGGCTTTCGCCATGAGGCAATCATAAGCAAAGCGGTTTGTGCTGAGACCACAGCTGGGACGGCTTTGTGCAAATGGAACCGTTAATAACTGCCTGCGAGCGACAAACACTTTCAAAACTACCTGAACTATCCCTGTACGGACACTGGGAAAATGGTTTCCCAAAAGAGGTGAGTGCCCAGCCAGGGGGCACAAAGCTGCCAGCACCCGGTGCCTCTGGCCAGACTGACCACGGGCATCCTTGTGCCAAGGAGCATTCTTGTGCCAAAGGGTGCTGCCGACGCAGGAGCATCCCTGCTGGGACACATCCCTCAGCACTGGGACCAAGCACCCCAGGCAGAGGGTATTTTGAAATTGTTGGGTTCAAACACCATTTGCAAGTAAATCCAGTGACATAAAGTAAGGGGAACCCTCGGAAAACCCACAGCCGGGGACAAACGCATGGCCCCAGGCAGCTGCTCTGCTGGGGGCTCCTCTCCTCCAGCCACCCCAGGGCAAACCAGGAGGGATGTCTGCTGATGGGCAGAAACCCACCCTCTTTGACATTCACAAATACAGGCCTGATCTTGCACCTAAAATCAGGTCGCCAGAATTAGTAATTTTGGTCTTGATAGAGTATAAACATTAAAAGCCAGGGAAGAAGGCTGCCCGACCCATCTGCTCTGCCCACCCTATTCTGGGCAGCGACATGGGAACCACATCTCGCTGAATTCCCCCATGCTTGGCACTGGGCGCTGCAGCCAAATCACCATCCTGCCAGGAAAGGAGGGAGACGTGCTCGGTGGTGAACAGCCACTGGGCGCCTAAAATCCCAGCAGTAAGTGCAGGAAGAAGAAAATTATCACAAACAAGATGTTTTGCTTCTAAACTGATGTGGGATGGTGAAGAAAACTCTATTACCCATTCCATCTTTCTGGCACTGCCTTCCTCCAACTTTTTCCCCTTTTTTTTTTTTTTTTCTTTTCCACAATGTGGCAAAAGAAATTACTTTTTTCATTTAAAAAAATTAATGTATGCAAATAGCCAGTGAAATTATAAATAGCCACCATTAATTTCTTCTACCTAGTTCAACAATTCCAAAGCAAAAAGGCAAACTTAAATAAATACATTTAAAATCGCCTGCTGTGTAATAGTAAAGAGACTCCATAAAACTAGAACAATATTTATTTCTTCTTTTCGTAACAGCTCCCTGTTTTATTAGGCCCGTGTTCCACAGCGATCTGATAAGAAGGAGCGAGGCTAAATGGCAAATGGCAAACATCCCAAATCGCAACCTGATGTATTTCCACAGCCCTGACCTTCAGATAAAAATCGTGCAGAAATCTGCAAACCCACCAAATATGCAGCACCACATGCTTCAAGCATTTTCAGACACAACAGTCGGGGGCAAAAAAAAAAAGGAAAAAAAAAAAAAGAAATAAGGGCGTTGCTATTTAAAGCCTTTAGCCTTCCCCTCCCTTAGAATTTAAGGATTATGCTCCTATACGGCACGTATGAGGGTGCATATAAGACAGACACCATCAAACCTAAAGGTTTCTCACATCCACAGAGGATGTGGGTTTCTAGCTGTCTATCTGTGAATACCAGGGAAACATATTATATATAAAGAATATATCCCACTGCTATATTATATGTATATTTAGGAAAATACTTCAAACAGCAAAAAATTTTGCACTGTGAAATTAGCTAAAATTATGACAACTGTAAGAAAAAAATTATACGGGCAAAATTTGGGTCTGGTGGAAGAATTCTTTGATGTCTGGATTCCAATTTAACCCCGACTGAGTTCTAAGAATCAAATGAACAAAGTATATCATACACCCCAAGTCTGCTTGTCAGTGCTAGTCATCATTTTTATTTTATTCTTTCCAGCCACATGTATTTACAAGACCCTGTTCTGACATTTCCTCCCTCCTCACTGGATACGGCTAGTTGCCAAACACATTGGCGACACAGTCCAACTCTGTATTTATTTATTCATTAAAACACATGCATTAGTATCAATAAATATGTATAACAATATTTTCTTCACATTGCTCTATAGATTCCTTCCGCAGCCCTGTCCCTGGGTTGGGTGCTGTGGGATAAACAGATAGAAATAGGTGCACATCTCATATTTTTTTAAAAATATTTTTTAGTCAAAAGGCTGTGTCATAAACACTGCATCGGTACCTATATAAAAATACACCGTGGCTGGGGATAGCAGTGCATTTACTAAATAGGACCATAGGTGAATAATAAAACCCTGCTTAAATACAGATTAATATTTCCAGTATTGGTGCACCAAGGTGCTGACTATCGACGACATGCATTAGGGAACATCACCTTTATTTTATACAGGGGCGTCAGCATGAAGTCTCTCTGAACTGAACATATTACAGGCTGAATAAATAGCATAATCCCTATCGTTTGTGTGTTTTGCATATAAAAATCACTTTTTCTTCAGGTACTGAACCACTTTATCCTATAAACCTGAACTGAGCTTCAGGATTTTTGAAACAGTTGTAAAACATTAATAATATATCTAGGTTGTTTAAAGAATATTTCCAAATAACATGAAATATTTAGTCCATTCCCCCCCGTCCCCACCCTCAACACTACCACCACCATAAAAAGATAAGATTTATCATGAAATGTTTGAGGGATAATCAGCCCTTTTTGGCCAATATATTTTAATATTTATATACCTGACATAGCTGAATATAAATGATACATCATGATTTTCCATAGTGCATGGAATTTATACAATTAACTGAGTGATCCAATGGCTTTAGGGCACACAAGGTGCAAACAATGTTACAGTGGTTTGCTGATTATTGTTATAAATCTTATAAACCATAAAGACATTAAGGTGCGTTTTGTTTACACCATTTATTTCCAAATATTATATACAACAATATTACTTATCATTAAAAGAGTTACACTTTCCCTGTGCATTTATTTCATGAGCTACATTTATAGAACTATTTACAAAATACAGCTTGCAAAATCCATGTCTGAAATAGGCAGTAAAATTTGATCATTTTTCAAGTTATTTCTAAAGATAATATTTTTTCATTCTAAAAATCGAGAAAACATTTAAACATTACCTATATCTGAAATGTCTAATTTAAAAAAAAAAAAAAAAACATGAATAAATCCATTTTGTTTAGATACATCCTGCACCCCCACAACCATCCATGTGTGCTTTTATAGAAAAGTGCATCCCTCCATCCCTCTCCCCTCAGCAGCGCAGGAGGTGCAGCCTGCTCCCCCGCAGCAGGCTGTTTTGACACTCTTTCTTAGCCACATTTTAAAAATCCAAACCACAGAGTTTGAAAAGCTTAATCTACAATTTCAGAGAGAAAAACGTGTACAAATACCCAGCCCCGGATTTTACAGTATGAATATGTATTTTTTCCTGGAAAGAGCTACATCCTCTGCCTCTCTATTCCTATTACATATAGACACAGGAGTACTGAGCGTATATACTTACAAATAAAAATTCCCCCAAATGTTCCCAAATGGTTATAATGTCCTAGTATTGTTTCAATTATTTTCATTTGGGTTTGCATGGGTTTTTGAAACGCCGTAGCCCCAGTATGTGAAATTTGAACCACAAACGGTCCTGAGCAGAGCCCTGGCAGTGGTGGGGTTGTCCACCCGTTAGCAAAAGGGACCCGAGCGCTGCAGCTGCTTATCAAATCAGTTTTATGTTTCTGAAATGAGTTCCTGCTGCTGAGCCTGAATTCATAGACAGTCAGGGGAAAGAAAAAAAAAAGAAAAAAAAAGGGAAAAAAATAGATTGATACAGCCCAAAACACATCTAGGGTACTGTCTCTTTGTGCACGTATAGAGACAGATGGGTATATTTGTTTTATACCTATGGAAACACGACATGCCAATTACATGTATGTGTGTGTATTGTATAGAAAATCCCTACCAAAAAAAAAAAAACCCACAAAAAAAAAAACCCAAACACCATATTATAAAGCCACGCGTTCTTGCTGTAGTTTTGTTTGCTGTATCAGAAGTAAACGAGTACTTTCCCTTTTTGCTGGTTTTTTTTTTTGCAGCATTGGCAATCAGGTTTCTTTCTGATATTTTGCCATTCAGGAGGCACACACATCGCTTACTGAACCCAATCCTATTTTTTACTTAAATTTACATTTTTTTCTTCAGCTAAACCAACAGGAGAAATAAAAATAAAAATAAAAAAAACAAGCAAAATTTTGCTGCTTTCTGTCCTTTTCCAACATGAATACAACACCAGCCCAGAGAGTTACCCAGAATTTGCCTTTCTCTTTAGTACTTACTTGCCTGCTTAATGGTTTCTTTCTAATGTACATAAAATATAGAAGTAGAGAACAGAAATGTGGAAATGTACGGAATTGTCTGTTGACTTCAGGCATCGGAAGTGTTTTGCAAATTCGAAGGTGCTAAAATCTCATCAATGAGTGGGAAATAGTGCTAAATACAAGCTCTGCTAACTTTATTTTTAATGATGACTTTAAAAAACGGGGATCAGCGAGGTGAATGTAAAAACTGTTAATCTTAAATTTCTACAAACCCAAGTGTCAGGGCAAGCATGTATGGTGCATCAAGCATAACAAGATGAAAACGAGGAGGTGTTGGTGAGGAGGGGGTCCGAGACACTTGCTTTTCTTGAATCCCTCTGAATACATTTCACAATTCATCAGTTTTTGTCTTTCCTGCCACGAGTGAGGACAATCAGACCAGACACCCATTAGATTTTTCATGCATTTTTTTTTTTTTCTTGTTCATGACATGTTGGCAGGGAGGATGGCAATTCTGAAATCTTACCAAATGAGAAAAATGTCAGAAACTGAACTGACAGCTAGTGGTTACTATGGTGATAGGTGATATTGAAAAAAAAAAATAAAATAAGACTCAGTTAATTCAAAAGGAATCAAGTTCAGTATTTTTAAGCCAGTTGATATAGATGAAAACTTAATCCCAATACTGGGATGTTATCTTGTTTTAGCTAAGAGCCAGAGAAACCATTTACTTGATTAGGTAATTAACTAGATACAACCAAATATACAATGAAAATTATAGTAAAACCTAAAATTTTTTTTTAAATTAAAAATATGTTTATAAAAAAAGAAACAATCGTAATAGAAAAGAGCAGATTAGGAAAAAAGACTCTGTTTGTATGAGTAATCCAGAATTTTCTTCTCCATAATCACAATTACCTACACAGGTCCAGTTTTCTCCCATCAGTTTTGAGAGAGAAAGAGTAGTTTCATTCAGTGACAAAGACAAATCAGCTGGAAGGTAAGGAAAGCTGCTGACTGATGTCTTCAATAGAAAGAAGGCTGCGCATGCAAGTTCTGCAGGAACCTGAATATCTCCATATTTGTGTTTATGTATTTTATGGGCTTTTTAAAAATTCCCAAGGGAGCTATTTATGGGGCCAAAATAACGCGAGATCTGGTGTTCTCATGGTACTTCCATCGAGGAATTGAAATACTAAAATACCATGAGAACATCAGATCTCGTGTTATTTCGGCTGCATTAATGGTTCCCTTAGGTATTAACAAAGCCCATGAAAAACAAACACAAATATTTGAGGCAGAAATATAAATGCTGGAATATCCACCGCCCCCCAGCAGAGACCCAGTACACCACACACACACATACAAAATTTGCCTTTCTCATTTTTGATTTCACATCTTAAAAGAAAAAAAAATGTATAGCTACACACATTTAAAATGAATATTCTATTAAATTATCTGACAACCACCTCTATCTTTCCAGTAGAAATTCAGTTTGCTTCCTAATAACCCTTGAGGAAGATTGTCTTAATATAAACGCATGTGAGGGTTTAGGGATATTGTTATGAAAAACAACTTTTGAATGCATAAAATCTCCAAAACAATTTGAATTTGGAACGTGCTACATAGGAGAAAACGTAGAAAGTGATGAATGGAAGCTCAGTTAAACAAAACAAAAGGTAGCCCTTATATTTTGGAAGTTCAACGTGTTTCCCTATATGTTTATTTAAGCTGAATCACAATACCGTTGGAAAGAGATATTGAAAGGAAAACATTGAAAGAAATCGGGTCCTTCCAGAATTGCGAGTTAGAAGGCAGACGCAGGATTCTTATTTATAACAACCAGTTGGTATTTAATGATGATGAGAAGGAGGTGGAG
>VXBW01008446.1:372247-384628 GCA_013400375.1 Thinocorus orbignyianus | reverse complement strand
GGGGCCGGCGCGGCGCTGCGGCAGGCGACATTGCCATCTGCCGGGGGAGGAGGGCGAGCACCGCGCCGGGAACCGGCCCGGGCTTCGGAAGGCTGGAAAATTAACGGGGGAAATGCCCAATCCCGCATGCGGCACCGAACAAAAAGAAAGGAGAGGAAAAGAAAAAAAAGAAGGAAAAAAAAAAAAAAAAAAGGAAAAATGATAGGAAAAAAGAAAAGAAAAAATAAAAAGAAAGAAAGAAAGAAGAACAAAAAAAAAACCCTGTCCCTGAAACATCAGCTCCTTTTAGCACTCATCTTGTGCCTCTCCCCACACTCCCACCCAGCATCTTCCTCTCTATTTCCCAGCTGGAGCCCCCCCATCTGACCCCCAGCCGCAGCTGGAGCAAGTGCCGGGCAGCCCGCTGTCCCAAGGGCTGGAGGCAGAGCAGGGTCCTGCACTCAAAGGAGACACCTCCTGGAGCATCGCCTGGGGTTGGGATGGGCTCCCAGGGGGCTGCTGTGCCACCCTGAGGTACCTCAAGTCCTGCAGGTTCCACGGACACCAACCTATGGTCTGGTGAAAGCGGGGACTTCTCCTGCTACTAAATCAGTTTGGTGCTGTTTATCCCAGGTATTTATGCCAGGTATTTATCCCAGGCTCACATCCCAGGGCAGCACTCCAGGCCTCACCACGCTGAGCACCACATGGTCATGCAAGAGCCACGATATCTCCTGAGCACGCACAGCCACGGCAGACAAGAGAAAGAATAACAAGGGGGTCAAAACCCATCTCTCATTGTTTTACAGTTGGGGAAACAGCCTCTCCCAAATCCAGCATCAGTGACTCACCTGGGCTCAGCCCAACACTTTCTTTGCCCAGCCATAAGGCTGCAGGTCCATGGGATGAGTAGCTGAGTGCCAACCCCCAGAATGAGTCAACCCTGCCCCATTTTTCTGCACCAGGAACAGCACCACCACCCACGGCCTCAGCCGACCTCACCTTTTCCACCTACTGCGTCTCCACCTCCTCCAGCCAGACATCTGCTGAAGCCAGGGTAAGGGTAGAGCCACTACAGACAGCGTAGGAGGAGAGGAGTACAGGCAGAGAGGACATGTGAGGTCCTCCCCACAGTGGGCTCATGGGGCTGGAGGTGGGCTGTGCTGCAGTTGG
Source organism: Thinocorus orbignyianus (assembly GCA_013400375.1). Classification (NCBI taxonomy): domain Eukaryota; kingdom Metazoa; phylum Chordata; class Aves; order Ciconiiformes; family Thinocoridae; genus Thinocorus; species Thinocorus orbignyianus. The sequence goes on along the minus strand of VXBW01008446.1, from coordinate 383,476 downwards.
GTTCCATTGGCTGGAAGTGGGCTAGGTGGGGCTGAAGGTGGGCTCCTGGGCTAGAAGTGGGCTAGGTGATGCTGGAGGTGGGCTCGCTGGGTTGCTCCATCTGTGTCAACAGCACTGATGGTCCCTTGTTACCAGCAGGTAAAAGCAGGGCAAGTGGCTACAACAGGCTTTGCTTGGTATGGCAGGGGGAGGAGGAAGCCAGCAAGCCAGACAGAACAGAAAGCAGCTTCTGCTGTAATTATGCCACACAATAATATTCCGTGCGTTATCCCAGAGTCAGAGCGTGGCCCCCATCATAGCCAGGGCAGCCCATACTCAGTGATTACATTTCTTGTGCAGCAAACCTGCTTTCTCCTCAAAAACACACAAAAACTTATAGGAAAGTGGTGGCCTATAAATAAAAATAGCTTCTGAAATAGTTTCAACCTCACCCCACAGTGCCAAACTTCCACTGCTCGTTCTAAGGACCGCAGACATTGCCTGTTTGTTCCCACCCCACAGGCAGGAACAGAAAATTTGGGAATCTTCACTGCCCTGGCTGAGCACCGCTGTCCTGTGACGGCCGCATTACTGGGGTGGTGAAAACCCAACACTTTAAGGTCAGGCAACACCAAGGATGGATTTCTGTCCCTATAGGTAAATTCAGTGGAGTCAGAATTTTCATGAGTGTCCAGCATTTTCAATGCAAATGGGATTGCTATCAGGATACATTTTCATCCCGAGTCTTTGTAGACAAAACATCTCCCCTAATATCAGTGATGGCTCCTACGTTTGATTGTATGTATTACTGCATTAAACTGCTTTGGGGAGAACATCAAAACAAGTTCTTTATACACTTGCATGAAAAAACTCTTGTCTAAACAACAGAATTATACTAAAAGTAAAAAAAATGCCATTTTAAAATAAATGCAATTGCAAAAAAAGGCTCTGGGTGATAAGGGAACAATAAGGTAAATAAACCAAAAAGAAAAAGATATCACAAACCTCATTTCAAGATAAAAACAATATAAATAACTGGTTTGGACTGTTTAAAACCATAATTATAAATGATATGTCCATTATGCATGAAAAATGGGCTGTTTAAAATTGAATCCTATAGTAAAATTGAAGAAAGTATTGCTCCCCTGTAAAAATCCTTAAAAATCTGTATTATGTATAACTTAGAATACGGTAAATTCAGGGAAATCCTGAAAACTAGCAAAGAGGTTCATCTTCCAACCACCACACCAGGAAATCTGTAAAATAGCCATACGTAAATACACACTGAAATCAAATCTGTTTTTATATATATAAAATCTATTTTATATATATATATATTTCAATAATAATTAAAAGTGCTTTTTTTTTTTTCTTTTTTCTGATGTGGTCTACATATCCTTTTTACTGGACATGGAGGCAGAGATCATAGTAGATAGTTAATGTTAACAATGATAAAAGACAATTAAGAATAACACCCTGTATTCTTGTCTTTGTTTTCCTTTTAAAAAATTCGATAATAAACTACATTGCGATAAGATTTCCACTGGAATGTGGGATTATTGTTGGTTTTTTTTCTTAGTATTTTTAATTTAAAGCTAGATACAGCACAAAATACAACTTAGAATCCTGGAGAAACCGCAGGCACCGCAATCTGTTGTTTTTCTGTATCCATACATATAGGTACGTCCATCTGTATGTACAGGTTATAATGCAAACCACTGGTGACGTCTGGGCGCCGCTCAAGCACAGAGAAAGCCACCCTGCCCCACAGATCTGACAGAGTGGCTTAACCCGAGATAGAACGAAAGGTCAGCGGAGAAGTAGGAGATGATAAGGAAAGAATAAAAACATGATTAGAAACATGTAATCACATAAACTAACTGCACGCATAAAATAATGGGCTTGAATTGTTTTCATATAGGCTTGAAGTAAAGAAAAATGCAAACCTCGACTGACCCATCACTGCCTTTCCGACACCTCAGCGTTGGTTCCAGGCCACGATTTGTAATTCAAGTACCTTTATTTCACCACACACACACACCTTAAAATACAAGGGTTGGGGGTTTATTTTCTGCAGTTGAGCCGGACCACACATATTCACTCATTCAGAATAAATCTGTATGAACTAGCTCCAGCGTTTTTAAAGTAACGCTGCTTGTGGGGTCTGCTGATATCTCAAAGAAACAAGAAACTATTTTCACATCTCATTCCCGTAATGGATGAGCTGCGGAGCAGAGGAACACTCTGGAAACTGTTCAGTTTGTCACACAGACATGGCAATTCGCTGATACTTCCACATCAGCCTTTCAAAGCTGAGCTGTTTTGCCGGTCCACTTGTATACATTAGGGACTGTGATGGTCACAAAAGGTCTTTTGGTTTTTTAATGGCAAAAAGCATATGTAAATAATGCCTAATGATCAGGTCAACGGTCTTAGGGTTAAAACAGGGCTTCCCATTGCGTTTTCATAACCCTCTGCTTTGTAGTTCTGCACCAGCATCCCAAACACAGACACCCAGAAGTCTGCAGGAGCCCGGGAGCCCAGTCACACTCAGTGCCCGTCCTCAATAGAGCTGAGCCAGGAGCTGACAAGGACCTTCCATTGAGATCCATCTGATTCCTTCTCTGGTATCTTACAGGGATTGTTAAACAATCTCTCCAGAAATGCTACACTTTAGGGTCCAGTTCTTACCTTGTTTATCCCATTTCAATCCTGATTTACAGCAGCAAGCGAGAAAAATAAGGGTTCTAAGTGGTCGAAGCTTTTACCAGCCCCCCAGTGCCAAAGCGTATCAGCTGCTCAGCCTGCCAGTTTTCCTCTTTTCCTTTCTTTTCAGGCACATTCTAGTTGCCATTTCTGCTCAAAATTCAGTTGCCTTCAATGGGATTTGTGTATGAGAAGCAACGCTCGGGCGCAGTTGCTGCAACCAATCTGTCCCACGTTTCAGCAGAGGCCAAGACGCAGACACCCTTCCCAGGAAGGGACACCAACAGGGAGGGACTGTGTGTGCCAAGGTCACCGGGTGGGATTGGCACAGGAGCAAGGTTTGCTTTGTAACAACTTAAAAAAAGGCAAAGCACAGTTCTTGATCTGTTCTCCTGCCGTTTGGTTCCAATAGTCATTGCAAACTAACTTGAGTTATTAGCGCTGCCGAGGTTAGGTCTGCTCGAAACCTGCACCGACTCTGTTCCAAAGGGGTTCGTTAAGTAGGGGCACGTTAGGGATGGCATCAAGAAAAAACACAGTATTATTTTCGCAGTCAAAGATGCTTTGAAAAGTTATTTTAAACAAAGTAAAGTAAAAGACCTAACTATGAAAGTTATATAGAAACACGATCACTGAACTTTACATTTAGGAAGAATTAAGCTTTTAAAGAGTTTTTTCCACTGAAAAAAAGCCTTTAATGGTAGTTATCCAGGTGGCCCCTGGATTTATTGTTGGATTTCGCTTTGACTGCTACGGGGCTCCCGAGGGGACTATTACGTCAATAATTTCTAAGGCAACATTTTATTCCAGGTAACTGAAATTCCTTAGAAGATGGAGCTTCAGCTTGGAGATTCTCGGATCCCATTTGAAATCACTCACACTGACTACAGAAGAATTTTTAAAATAAATTATTGTATAGCCTTCTGCTTTCAGCTATATATAAAATCTATCTATATATATTTATAAACATTTTTTATATAACAATTCAGAACTTAATTCCCCTTGAAGCTATTAAAACTATATATTTAATTACATTCATAAAGGAGTTGCCCGGGATACAGTCAAAACCTACCACTAATTCAACATGTATTATATATTAACACACTTCACAATTCTGAAAAATTAGTAATACGGGCCATACGCTGTTTTCATTCTGTGCATGGAACTCCCATCAGAGCCAGTCAACAGCCTTTATTTATAAAGTCTAGGATTTTATGAAGAAGTCTATAATGACTATTTTTGGTCAAGCTTAAAAGCAAAAGGAAAGACACAAAGGTCTTCTATTTCCAATGCACAAAGCATCTATGGCCAGTAGGAAAAGTAGAGTAGGACTTCTATCTAGACTAAACAAATTTCAGCATAAAATGATAAATGAATCGAGGAACTTACACTCTCAGATCCTAAATTACATTAAGTCACTGATTTTATGAAGCCAGAGAAAAATCATTGAGTGATACTTAGAAAGAAACTATAGTAAATAACTAAAATTTATGCGGTAGGATGATTTTAATCGTTAGGATTCTTAAAACCTTGAAAATTGATACAACTTGTAACAAATCAGAAAAGTTAAACAGAAAATATAATTGTTCCTTTTAAAACCTATTATGTTTAATATCCATTGGCCGTATTTGTTTCACAGGTCACGTATAAAAATAAATTTACTCTATTTCTTGCATTTGATTAACAGAAAGAGCCTAATGATACATGTCCAAATTCCCAGAACAGTTGTCTCTGCGCTAGTGTCTATATGGGCTTTCTTGCATAAACTGAAAACCATCTGTCATAAATACATAATCGCTTTTAAATCCACCACACCCATTCCTCCTGCTCCCCAAAACGGGATGCATGTCAAGTATGGTCTGCTCCTGAAATATTCCTTGCAAGTTGCTAAGTGGATATAAAAGAACACAGACCTAAAATAATCTGCAAATAACTGTAACACAAGCCCTGAAAAATGCTTTTGGATCTGGCGAGAGGGGGGAGAACCGCGTCTGTCGCCCGAGCCAAGGCAAACGCCGAATCCGGGGGAACCGCGCGGGAGGACAGTGTTTGTTGCTGCTTTATTTTGTAAATGTGAGAGATTATTACAAATCTTATTTAAATCAAGTTTCCTTCTGAATATTTTCTTGTAATTGAACAAGTGTTGAGCTGCACCGGGCTGTCACAGCTGTTACAATACATGAACCACACTTACAGTAACAGCTTTCGTTCCACATTTTTGTGGAGTAGTTTCCATAGCACTGTGATCAGGGTTTGCATATTTTTATACCACTTGCATATTGAAAATAAACTCTGATGTTTAGATTGCTTTCTCCAAGTGCATCTGGTACTTAAATTTCCTGAAAAACAAGCGGGCAACTATGATTTAAGACCAAACAGGCAGGGTGTAACACCTTGTTTTAGTTTTTATAAAGTTATTTTTAGCCTTCCTTTCCCTTAAAAGTGTAACTTAATAGTGTATGGGATGAGAGAGCTTGGAAATAGGCATTTATCTTAATTGTCACCCCTGAATTAAACATTAGGACAAACTTTTCCATTCACAACAACACACAATATCATCGGATATTCTGCACGTAATAATAACGCTTTGCCACATTACCTATGCCTCGATTAAATGCTTGGACCTGGTAAAAAGCAAAGTGCTGAGGAGTTTGAACGAATTGGCAGCTCCGGTGCCAGGCACCTGTTTCCCAGCTCTCGGCTTTCAGGCACCCCATAAGGGTGCCAGGGCAATGGGGTACAATGCGAGCACTGGCCGGGCAGGGCACAGGCCTGCTGCCAAGTTTAGTCTTGATAAAAGAGTCCCCTTTTTTTTCCTTAGAAAAATAAACACAATTTTGTACATTTCTGATTTTTTTTAAGAAGTGTGATTAGTGCAAGAGCTTCTCCCAAAAGGACAGTGAAGTTAAGCCGGGGAGAGGGGGATATTGGGGGGCTGTGCCTCCCTGCCCTTCCCCGCCGAATGGGATCCCAATTGCCTGCCAGGGTTTATCACGCAAAACCGCCCACTGCTGCCGAACCCCGCTTCCCCACGGCGCCGCTTCTCCCCCCCGAACGCCTTCCGAATTAGCAGATTGAAAATTAGCAAAATACAGCACTGCTTTTCACTTTAAATTTTAATAAGAAACAGAGACATCTTCCCTCTCTTTCTTCTGCTGTTCCTCCCTCTCCTCTAAGAACAGAAGGCTGCTGGTGAAAGGAATGAAAATCTGGAAAGAATTTGGGGTGGACTGGCCAACCCCCTTTCATTTCCTTCAGATGTTTACAATCTAGCACCTTTCTGAAGACAAAGATGGGAAAAAAGCTATTTTTTCTTTTGACTGAAGGGTGAGACAGGGGGGTATTAAAAACTGATCAATGTAATTTTTTTCACAGAAGTATTTGCACATCTGTGAAATAATGTAATTTATGAAAAAAATCTTTTTATATGACATTCATGATTATAGCCTGATCTGGAGAATTATTCAAATATAAAATTAAATACTCAAAAACTAGCTGTGCTGTGGATGACTGAGCTTTTACCAGCTGTGCATCACACTTCTATAATTCTATTAAAAGTATATAAGTGAGGCTTTCCAAGTATGTCTGAATCTCTTTTAAAAGGAATGTTACATTTCTAAATGGCTTCATGATCAGTTGCTTTTTGTTTTTTTCTTGATTATCACCCCAATTGTTGGATATGTTTTATCTGACTGTACCAAAAAAAAAAGAAAAAGAGAGAGGAATGCATACCCATGGAAAGCGCTCTATAAATTATATTGTATTTTATTATCACAGGGCTTAAGGAAAAATTGGCTCTTAAGAAAGGTTAAAAACCTTTAAAGTGAATTCTTCTGTTTGGTTAAAAGTACTTTTGATTTAATATGATCCATCTGCGATCTGTACCTGGCCTACCCCCTCCCCAGGGCAAGCAGTGCTCCAGGGAATGGGGCGATGCCCAAGGGACCAGGGCACGGGAGAGCTTTTTCTGCCCAAACAGAGCAAGTTTGGGTCACCTGCAATGCTGTCCCTTTGCTAACTTCCCTCCCAGCAAGAAATCACGCTTTCTCTCTCCTCAGGCAACAATTCCTAGATTTTTAAACAATCAATGCGGGTGGAAGACGAGTGGACGCGGGCACTCTCAGGTGTTATTTCACACCCCAGCATCGCTCCCTGGAGCTGGCTCCGGAGGAGAAGGCGCGAGGCTCTCCCGGGGTGAAGGCAGCCTGCTCGGCTCTGCCGGAACGGGCAGGGCTGCGCTGCCAGATCGGCTCCTTCTGGCAGGAACAGCCTCCCAAGAAAAGTTCAATCCTATTTTCTAAGCTTAAATATAAGGCTTGCTATGGATCGTCCGCGGCTTTGTTATTATCTACAGGTTACAGATAGCATAATCTTGAAATTAGGTGTTCCTTCCCATGCCACAAGCCAGTATTTTGACTAAGAGGGAAAATACAATCCTAAAACCAACCTAAATGCCGTGGTATAAACTAGCCATTAAAAGAAGAGCACCAACAAAAGGCCACATTAGTAAAAGACAGGGGCTGCAGTTACAGTTTAGCAAGGAGAGAGGCAAAATAAGGGATAAGATATTGTTTCTGCTGCCTAAGACAGACGGACTTTAATAACACTTAACAGAATGATGCACATTAACGATCTCAGAAAGCACTTCTTATGCCTCATCCATCATGCGGAGGAGAAAATGAAGCCTTCGACAGCATTAGGAATTATTCTAGATCTTGTCAGTAATTCGCAGCTTCTCGGTAGTATCGTAACACAAATTTGTGTGTATGAGACACTGACCATTAATCTAAGGGCTTTTTTTCCCTCGTCGCAGCGTGCTGAGAATGTATCAATTGTTTCATGGAGAAATTTCACAGATGAAACCTTACTAAATAAAACAGGGGAGAGGAAAGAGATATAGACAGAAACATAAACAACTGGAACTCGGAGACAAATTATTATCTTTAAAACAAAAAATACAATAAAATCTCCATATGTGTGTTTTCTGAATGGGCAACAACAAACCTTCACTGAAAATAGCCAGAATATGCCGTGATTATAAAGTTATGTTCATACATACAAACATACTTGTATTTAATTTTCTGGGAGGCTTTTTCCCCCTTTTTTTTATTTTCCCAGAGTATAGGAAAAAAGCCCTGATTTCTCCTCCCAAGAGAGCTTTGTATTTTTACAAATAGTAGCAAAACAAATTTCAATACAAAATGCCACACGACTAAATAAACAATAGCTTTTGGCAACCTCTTCCTTAAGTCGCAATCTGCTGTTAATCGCATGATAGCTATTTCCACTGGAATCTGTACTACAAAGGAAAAGGTCCATAAATATTTGTACAGCAAACTCCTTAGAAGAAAAAAAAAAAAAGCCTCTCCGAGTACACTCCAAATTCATTTCTATACATGCAATGTAAAGATGAAAGCTAATGAGTTATATGAAGTTTATGATAAATTAAAAGTGTTCTGCTTCCAACCCCATCCGCCAGCAGATGTATGTTTACACAGATATGATCGACTGCTCCACAACAAAACACTTGTCAGACAGAATGAGGCGAATTCGCCTCTGGATGTGGAGGAGCTGAATTGTCTCAGGGACAAAAAAAAAAAAAAAAAGGGATAGAATTTGATCAAATACTAATCAGGCAGCAATAATCATCCTTGCAGTATCCCAAAACATACACTATTTTATCTCCATTGAAATAATGACATATATCCAAAAAGTCCTCAAAGAAACTTGGGTTTAGGTAATATATTGTGATTGCAGCAGATACGCAGGATTAGAATCAGTCTTGATCTTCAAACAGAATAAGAATGTATAGTTCTGTTTACTGCATGGATATTTGTATATAAAAGATATGACAAATATTTTAGGTTATTTAGAAACCTGCATTTCTTTATTTTGAATTTTTACAGACCAAGTACTGGGAAAGTGAATTGACAGTCACAGGTAATAGGCACAAATTACAGATTAAACTCATTAGAAATTATAAACACTCATATAGTCTGTTAAACCCCCTGACAAAACCTGAAAATTAGAAATCCAATAACCAGGCATCAATAAGGTCTTTAACGGCTGGACAGATGTTTAAACTGCACGATGCTCATGTCAGGAGTGAGACGAAACAGTTGAAAATCAAGGTTTGCATTAAATAACAAGGCAATCTGATGTCAGATCAGATCATTCCTCTGAACTGTTTTATTCCATCTTTTGCAATTAATTTACATTCTCCTGTTACGCTAGAATTTTGTTGTTCATTCATTTTGCATAGTATTAAAAAATACAAAATAAGAAAATATGCAGATGAGAGAGACTGCTCTCAAACGTGCAGTACAGCCGCCCTTGGAACAGGACTGCGATCCAACGGGTGTCTGCAAAAAGCTGGGACTACCATTTCAGAAAAAAAATGTACATAATGCTTTCAAATAAAATATTGTCCGCAAGCTTTAATTTTGGGCTTGTTCAATTAAATCACAGAGGGAAATATTGCAAGAACGGTCACCTCACCAAGAGCAACTACATACATCCCTAGGAACAGGCACTGGGATAGCAAAAGAAAAATTGTTTGCGTTCCTAATGTTGGGTCTGACCTGGAAAGGATAACAAAAGAATCTGGCATGAATATGTATTTTTATAGGGAGTGCTGCTGGTAAACATACCAAATAAAAGAGAGGGGATTATTTTAAAATAGTTTCTCCTTAACTCTCAATATGTTTAATATGATGATATGAAAAGCCATATATAAAGCAGAAACATATTCAGCCCGTACAAAATTCTTTACAGAGCAGTAAAAAGGCAGCCGGATTTCAGCAGAAGAAAACAAACAAACACCAGAAATCCTGTAAAGCTCCAGCGTCTCCCCGCGAGCCTGCCTGCTCTCCAGTGCCGAGATAAAGACCCAATCTGCTCATCAAACACCTCCGGGCTCGGCCATCTAATAGGAACAAATTGGCAATGACTGCCCAAGCAAGTAACACAGGCCCACTGATTTGTAGATTGATACTGATGCCTAATGATCCCCTTGGGCAGATCAATAGCAACAATCCTCATCCCTGCCTTTCTTCTTTATCGGCAGAGAGGAGCGAGGCGCGGGAAAGCCGGCCGGCACCGTGCGGCAGGTGCACCGGGAGCACCCAGCACAGGTGCTCACAGGCAACGTCTGGGGCCCAAAGTACCCACAACACCTCCCAAACACCAGCCAAGATGCCACCGTCTTGGCATTTCATCCTAAGGGGTACAATGGTGCTAGTGCTTTCCCTTCACACTAACAGAGCCACAGCGGCTCTGGGTGCTGTGTCCTTGAGCAGGGCCCAGGCGAGGTGCAGGAGCAGCTCCCATGGCACCCCTGTCTGCAGCACACATGGCCAGCGGGCACCGAGGGACAGGGAAACCTCCAAAACACAAACCATGAGATGAAACCCCCAATGTTTACCAGTTGGGATTTCCAGGAACTGGAGGCAAGCATGGTGTCTGGGTGGCAGAGGGAATGAGGGAGGTGGTGACACCGGGTATTGTTTTGGAAAGCAGGGCACACAGGGCTTATCCTGTGTGTGGCCGTAATGGGGTTACACTGCACTTCTCTTGATGCTCCTGCCTTTTCCCTCCTCTCTTTTCAGTTGCCTTGCTGTCTCTTAGTGCACTACAGTATGATCAATCAGGCAATTTCAGCGCAGGATTTTTATTCAGTTAACCGCAAGTCACTTTCATCTGCTTCCTCCAGCCCCACCCCTCACAAGAATTAGGAATTTTCTATTTATTTATTAATCTAGCGACTACAGTTATCCCATTAACGTATCCTTTTAAAGTCCCTGGTAACACCTAAGAAAAACTAAGAGTTTCCTTACAATATTATTTTTTCCCAATGAATTAACGTTAGTGATGTTCTGCAGACTTGCAAGTGGCCACTTCCACATCGGGGTGCTGGGAGGTGTCCCCAGCAATGCTAAACTTCTCTGGCAATTGTTCTCCCTCTCTCTGGAATTACTGCCTATAAACAAGACTTTTATCAGGTATACCCAAATTACCAGGTAAGCAAACACAGAAGGGGGAAAAGATTATCAGAAAGTTTGTGTCTACTGAATATGAAATATTAATCTTGCCATTAATTTGTATGTAATGTCATCTGCGACATCTCCCCCGGCCAGCCCCTTTGTGCACACGCTGAGGGTGCTGCCTAAAGCACGAGCGAGGATCAGAGAGCACAGGCACAATTTTTAAATCCTATTCAGCCCCACAACCAACCACCCGAGATCTGCTTTGTTCAGCAATCACTGCGGTACTTTTATTCTTTATGGCTGTTTTATTAAAACGTGGATAAAGCAAAAGGCAAAGGATAAAATTAAATTTCATTGACTGTAAATTTCTAAAACATCCCTCCGATAAAAGGTTTTCCTTTAATAACAAAAACGTCTTTCCCATCTTTTCGCCTATTGCATCGTATACGGGCAATAAAAATGGGGCTGTGTAAAAATCTTTGTAACTTAACCCCCGCTATTTCATAAATTAATAATTTTCCGAATCCTGCCTGCTGCCTTTTTGTTTTAACCATAAAAA
>VXBW01008446.1:318266-372220 GCA_013400375.1 Thinocorus orbignyianus | reverse complement strand
GGGCAGGGCGATGGGGGGGTGCCGGGGACCCGGCTCAGAGCCCCGTCCCCATGCGCACCCGCTTTACACATTTCGGTTTCGCACTAATGAGAAGCATAATCACGGCAATCACCGGCACCACCGCCGCGATGCCGAGATGCCTTCTCTTCGCCTGTGACATCAATCAGCCGGCGCGGGGGGAAAAAAAATTCAGGAGCCTCCCCACNCCGCCGAGCCAAGGTGTCTCTTTCCACCCCTCCTTGCCGCCCCGATCCGCCGAGATCCGCCGGTTTCCAACCCAAAAAGCCACGGGGGTGGGTGGGAGAAACGGGGAGAAAAGGGTCGTGCGCGCACAGCCTTACCTCCGCGCCCGGCTCCCGCTCGCCCCGGAATTCCCTCTGGTTCCGCCAGAAATTTTTGAGAACCATCCTTCAGGGGTTTTTAGTTCTCTCTCTTGCTCTCTCTTCCTCCTCCTCCTCCTCCTCCTCTCCTCCGTGTTGTGACTGGGTTTATAAAAAAAAAAAAAATAAGAAAAAAAAAGACAACTCCATGTTAAGCTAGCAGTCAGGGCATGGTGAAGTCTAGGGCTACAGGGGGAGGGAGGAGAGGAGGGGAGGGTCACAGCTTCATGCCTTACAAAAGGGAACCAAAAGCCCGCACGTATATATAGATATATGATTTTTTTTTAATATCCTACACAAAACACTGGTGCATATTTACATAGAACACAGGCGTGGACGCGCCAGGCGGCGTACGTTGCGCTAATTAGATTTTCACCCAAAATTATCAAGGTTCAGCCTATGACGCAAAGGAGCGCAACGGCATCCCCAGTCCATGTGCCAACTCCAGCCCTACCCTGCTTCCCAAAGCAGATCTCGGGTGGTTGGTTGTGCCGCTCTCTTCCCAGTACCCCAACACTGGAGCCTCCACCTTCACCCTTAACCACCCGTTAACCCACTTGGGCAGTTCCATCACAACCAGATGGCGTTTGAGTTGTATTTTTGCACAGATTTAATTTCACAATTTCACAGCTCCAGTCACAATAGGAAAAAGAGGGAGGATAAAACCAATCGGAATTAACTGATCCCCTTACAAAATGTCACAAAAGTGGAGTCCCAGTGTTCCAGGACCAGGGATCCGGGAGCACAGGCCTATTGTTCTGAAAAGACACAGCTTTTGTGAGCCGGCGTGGCACAGACGGGCGGCCAACAGCCTGCGTGGGCTCCGAGGAGGAGGAAAACCCCTTGCCCCAAACACACCAGCACTGCACGTGTCGCCTCCACTTTTTAACAACCTGGCATTAAATGTTTGCTGGCAATCCGTGGTGCAGACATGTGGCACTATTTTTTTACAAACGTGTCATTACCGAGAATGATTAAGGGCTTCGTTACTTCCCAGTGCAAGGTCTCCGATCAGATTGCTGACTGATTGCCGGATTCCAGTGTACACCTCGCAACGTGATTTTAGTGAGAGGAGTGGAGGGGGGGGCAAGGGGGGGAGAGGGAAATGTACTTTATTAAACATTTTTTTGCATGCGGAATAATTAGGAGGGGTCAAATTTATTTTTGCAATTGGCAAAAAGCAAATTTGCTCCTAAGCTGAACCGTCGCAAGTCGTGTTTCATCCCGGAGTACATTTTTATGGAGAAGTTATAAACCCCTGAAATATGTGTTGTCTGTCAGAAACGCTGGGATGCTCCATCATAGCCCAGGCTGCGCTGCGCTGATGCTGGGGCGACACAAGCAGGCGCAGAAGCCGTGTGTGCGGGCAGGTTTGTACAGTAAATACGTGTGTATTTGGCCGTGGAGGGGGCTGCGGGGGTGGCGGGGGAGACAATGGGAGCTGGAGGCGAGGAAGGAGGTAAAGGGGGGTCTGCCCATACACACCCCCCCCAGCCAGGTTGCGTGGGGAGCGGGGGAAAGCAGGTCACTCCTTATCAACTGGTTAAGCAAACGCCAAAACAAAGAGTGGTTATTTTGACAAGCTCTTGGCAGACTCGCTTGCTTACAAAAAATAATTTCTCTGCCTTTGTTTCTCCTCTTCTCCTTCAAAGATAGTGGGAAGAGCGCTCTTTTGTATTCACGCCTGCTTTCCAAAGGGAGAAAGGTGATTTTTAAGAATCTGACCACTGAGCACGAGTTACTTGTCCTCCCCCCAAAACAGATTTAAAAAATAAAAAAAAAATCTTTGACAAGACTCAAAGGGTCCCTGAAATAAAGAAGAAAGAAAAAACATCCAAAACATTAGACACAGAAACATTATATTTCAATATTATCATATGAATTAAATGTAATCCTTGAAGCGACTAGTCCCAGGGGTCACATATTAGGCCATTTTTTTCTTTTTTTTTTTATTTAATAGAGGTCATCCAGGCTGAAAAGCAGAACCCAAATGAAAAGCATCTTCAATGTGGTTATAACATGAGCTGCACGAGGTCAGGCAGTGTCTTGTATGGCCTCATAAAAAATACATAACCAGACAGCCTAATAGTATTTCTTTGCATTCATTTTTGGATGGGAACTGGCGGGTGGGGGAGGGGGCTGATGGAGACAGGAACATATAAAACCCCCACATATACATTTCCATAATGTGCAGTTTTTCATACATTTCAGTTAAGAAAAAAAAAGGAACATTCCTTTTAAAAGATACTTGGGTCAGCTTGCTTTAAAGGAACCATCCTAAACACAATTCCTGTGGCCCCTAAAACCTAAAAACAGAGGTAGGGTGTTAGTATTGCCCGTCTCCTTCTCAAGCACACGTGTTTTATTTTGGATGCTCATGCTATAGTCATGCTTAATTGGAAGTGCAACCATGTTGGGCTCGCTTTCGTTAAAAATTTCTAATGCACTTTGTTATTCGTCCATACACAAACACAGCCTGATTAATTTGAATTATTTCTTTTCTGAAAAGAAATACAGATGAACCCCCCACCCCAGTAACAGGGTTTAATTTGCTCTCGCAGGGGAGGGGTTTACCCACCACATGGGATTTATGCAGGTTGCAAAGATATACCGGGTGGGAGAGAGGGCAAGAGAAAGGCAAGGCATAAAAAAGTGGTGGGGGGGAGGGAGGTGTAAATAAAAATAAACAGTGCTAAAAATGCTGGGCGATAAGAGAATCTCTAAAAATCGTCTCCCTTCCCCCTCTCCCCAAATATAGCCTGGAGACGGGTGACCCTGCTGGGGAGCGGAGCCGCAGAGGTGACCCAATGCTAACCAGCCTGTTAGAACTAATAAGGTGTGCTCCTAAGCCAGGGGCTGACACTGGGGCATTGTGGAAATAACTCTCCTTGTTATTGCCCATCCTCAGCTTGAAATTTACTGCTCCTTTGCATTATTAAAGAGACAGCTTGCGTGCACTATGGGGGAGAGGCGCTGGGCAGGAGAAATAACTGTGCACGCTTTTTTAATGTTATGTTTGTGCTCTCTGTAGTCTTTATATTAAGATTCGGAGCATTAAAGCATGCTGGGTTAATAGGTTGTTATTTATTATTTGAACTGTTTTCCAAAATAAAATCTAGTTTGGAAAAATAAAAATTATTTTTTCACCCACGGCAAATGGTCAGAAAATAGGAAATGTGTGAAACATCTTGGAGAAGGTCAGCCTGTGGCCAGTGGCAGGCCTTGTGGGATGAAACCCTTTCCCAAACATTTTCCAGTAGCACTGCTTCTCATTTACATCAGATGTCGAACAGAGCTTAAAAAAAACCCCAACATGGTGGATAGTAGGGGTTACAAGATGGGAAAAAAAAAAAAAGGACCTGCTGCAACATGAGTCCATCCTCACAAGGGCAATGTGAAAGGGTGTAAACACATGGAGCTGCTACGTGTTTCTGGGTTCTCATTAGCTTTTAAAGCAGTTGTGGAGAAAAGCAAAACTCAGAGATAGATATGAGTGGGAAAAAAACAGTATTTGTCTCCACGTTCCTCCCACTCGAGCTGACTTCCACAAAAAAAAAAAAAAGAATAACTGGTGTGGCTCCCCAGGAGCTGGCGTCCCTGCTGAGGAGCGGGCTGGGAGGGCAGCACAGCAACCCCAAGATGTACATTTGCATGTGACAGATTATAAAATTTTATAGAAAATGAGCTGAGCCACTCTTTCAGATGACTTGAGCATCTCTGAATCAGTTTTTATGAGCAAGCATTTTAAATTTGATCTTTGTCGAGGCTGGAGAGTCTGTATCACGCACACTCAGGTCATGGGGCAGAGCCCTGCAGCTGCTGCTTCCAGGGGAGTACCTCCGATAATTAGGACTCGAGTATTACTAATTTTCTGCAGCAAAACAGCTGACTGCACCTTGGATCCATCACTGGGAATAATGATCAATGATAAATAAAATCCTCAAGGTGAATACAAATACAATTTAGCAGTCCATGATGAACTGGCAGAACCAAGAGCTCTGCTTCTGACAGGACCAAGCCAATGGGGTTGGTTGGTTTCCCAGGGTTTATTGTCAGGGATTCCCTAAAATTAGCTGCTGGAGGGATTTGAGAGAATTCTTCAGAGAACGTGAGAGCCACAGCAATACCTTAGCTGACCAAGGCAACTGGTTTTTCCTGCATGTGTAGAGACAACCCATTCTTCTAAAAGGTTAATGTGGTCAGCTGCTGGGAAGACCTGGGATGACAGCAGGAATCAATGCATGGTAATATGATGAAATACATGTAACTGCCATCATAGACTGAAGGAGTACATATATATATATATATTGGTCCTGTGCATTCGGGGACCAAAGAGCAGCTCTGAAAGCAGGTGTAATTGGAAATGAGAGCCGAAGCAGCCCAGAACAAAACACATGGAGGGAGCAAAGGGCCTCTGCATGTTCATTGAAGATGGGTCAGACAGTCGGGGGGATGCAGCATCTTCCGTGGCTTGTGCTCTCAGCGGTTTCACAGGACACGCCACGGAGCAGCCTGCACTGGTAGCAGGACCCCAGGCTGTGGTATTGGCCCGTCAGCCCTGGGGTGCTGCTGCCACTGTGAGAACTGTGGCAGTGCTTGCTGTGCCACCTCCTCCTCCAAAGTCTGGGTGGCATCTCATGGATTGAAACATTGCGGAGATCTGCGGGCAGACAGCAGCTGGATTCTCTGCTGTGACCCAGAGCTTTGAAAAATATATGCTGGGTGCTTGCCCAGAGAGGTGGTACATGCCCCACTGCCAGCAACATTCAAGGCCAAGTTCCACAGGGCTCTGAGCAACCTGATCTACTTGAAGATACCCCTGCTCATTGCAGGGTGGTCAGACCAGATGACCTTTAAAGGTCTCTCCAAACCCAAACTATTCTATGATTAAATCATCAAGTCACTGAAAGTGCTTCACGTGTGCATACAGTGGTCATTCCAGTATCACAGTCCAAACAATGCCTGAACAGGTTATAAGTTGACATTTTAAACCGCTCTGTCCTGATCACAAAGCTATCGAGAGTGAATGTTGAGCATCGGTGTACAAAGTAGGTTTAAATACAAAATGCCTGCATACATTTATGGTAACAAATTACAAATAGAAGGCATTGCTTCAGAGCAAACAGATAACTAAGGGAAATGAAATCCAGATCTTTGATAGGGCCAAATATAAACAAGGAATTAAAATCAATACCTGGACAAAGAGGAAAACCAGAAGCCTGGCTGACCCCTCCCAGTTATTCCCATTTTGCCATTCTGATTTTGTGAATCATCAAAAGCAGCCACATTATTCCTATTGGCATCTGAACTTACAAATATTCATAACTCCTCTATGCCCAAGCTATAAAGGTACTTTCATCAAAATACTCTGTTATATGGCTGGACTTGCCTATTTGACCTTTTTTGAATATATATATATTTTTAATCATATCCCTCCTGTAAGTAATAATAACGGCAACAAACGTGATGCTTCATGTTTTGGTTGGAATATCCGAACATTTTAGTGTAAAATCAAAGGTGTGGAGACTCAGAGGACTGTGTTAAGCAGCTCTTGTGCTCAGCCTTCAGGTGGTAAAGCTTAAGTAACGAGAGTATTAGAACCGTGACAACACTCGACTGGATTTAAAAATGCAATTTTCAAAACTGATTGCCAAACTCTGATCTCAATAGCATGTCGATTTTTTTCAGCTCTACCAGCTGATCCCATAAAAAGTCTTATTCCTCCTTACAAACCCAGGCAAAGTTAGGGATCCAGAGAAGGGTGGTTTGATTTGAAGGTTTCTAATCCCCTGCAGCTCTGACGGTAACACTCGACATCATCTTGAACTGGCATAACAAGCACAATTGTAAAAACAACAGCCAAAATTAGTTCTTACGAAACCGGATTGTATCAGTTCCATATCTCCCACAAAGTACCACCTCTTTAAACTGTTAAAGGAGTCTCTTGCCATTTTGGCTTTTCTGGATATCACATTTTATTAATCTAAAATCTGCTTCTCCTGTGTTTCTAATTTCGAGCACACTTCAGAGTTGTTGACTGTGAGGCTGTATTGTCCATATAGCTTTTGTACTGGACAGAGAGAAGGTGCTGGCTGTCACGTGCAATTGACTTCTGCTCAGGCTACCAACACACTCAGAATACGAACGTTCTCATTTCTCAATATTAATTCCATGGATATGCCCATCTGCAGATCACAGTCAAGCAAATGACCACACTAAAGCATGAAGCAGTGAGACTACTCCGTCATCTTCAACGGACAGCCCCTGACAGATGAGCTGACAGTGTGTGAGACATGGTGAAGACCAGGAAGGGTGAGGGAGCTCACAGGTGAACAAGTCATCGTGGAAGTGGTACATGGCCCAAACAGAAGGTGACACCCAGGTAAGGATGGAGAAGGGCAAAGGTTAACAGTTTTCCAGGTAGGAAGCTGTATTTCTCCACTCCCATGGAAATAAGGTGTCTTTGAAAAGACCAAGAGACCAACACAGGGCATTAAGATTAAATAAACAAAAGACTGAAGGTTCTGGCAAGGCTGAGAACGGCGAAGGCTGAGGATGAGCACTTCTCGCCTGGGATACAAGGGCAGGAGGAGAGGACAAGAGAAGCATGAAGCAGTGGTTGTGTTAACAGTCTTCCAGTCCCAGCAGGAGAAATTTCCATACCTCAGAACTGCTTTACATACATATGGCAGGGACCTAACATGACTGCAGCTACTCTGCACCTCTACGTTTCTGTTTTAACTCTCTTGTACTGCCCTCTTCCTGTTCTGCAAACACAATGGTAACCGACAAACAAATAAAACTTCTTAAAAAAATAAAATAAAAAAACCCCTCTGTAACTAACGTATCCATAACAAATATAAGGGTGCATTTTAAGGCATTCTTTTGGGAATCAGAATATTAGATTGTTTTGTACAGAACAGGACTTACCTGCTAAATTTTCTGAGCGGTATCATTCTCAGTTATTAAAAAAACAACTCACAAAGCTTTTAGCATCCAAAACCTAATACCTGAATATGTGAAGCCTCTGCATGTGTCCTATTAAAATGTTATGAAGTGGGTTTGGATTTTTGTTAGTTCTCCATTTTTAGCATGTAACTGTTACAGAAGACCAACGTCCCCATGGTGAAGATGCTGGGTTTGGTCCAACCTCTGGGCATGCCACCAGCTGCCTCCTGAGCTGTGGACAGTTGCTTAATACTTCGATAGAATAAGGACAGTAATTCACCTCTCCCATGACTCATCTGTTGTAGCTATTTAAACTAAAACTCTGCAAGATAGGGAGTGAAAATTTAGCTCCTCTCAACCCAGTGAGTTTTGGCACACACTTCAATAAATGAAAATTGTAGGTTAAACAAGTTCAGGTGTCTATATAGTGAAACACTGATCTTGCCTGTGGTCTCTCAAAGCTTTTAGACTGCTAATAATAAGAATGTGGTGGCATACCCAAGACTACACTGCAGCCACAGAAATGCAAGGTCTTCATTTTCAATCGTTCAAATGCTGCCAAAACCATCAATGCAGAAAAATACACACCAGCAGCACTCCAGGTCTGGTAATCGTGGAAATGCTATCTCCTCTTCACTTCCAACCAGAGGTACTCCATTGTTGTAGAAAAAGAAGGGGAGGAAAGCAGAGATCACAACTGAGATTTCAGCCCCACAGAGAACTGAATTAGAAGCGAGAACTGCAGAGGAGTCCAAATGTAGCTGCCCTGGAGGAAAACTGTGGCACCTAACTCTGGAAGGGAAAAACTGGGAAGCCTTGAGGGATTTAAGCATCTGCACAACCTGGTTAGGGAGAATCACTTTGCTCACAAGAGACTCCTGTACAAGCAACTGGCAATTCCGTGTAAAACAGAGAAAGTCCTGGAGAAGACCTCAGGTTTCAGCCAAAGAACACGTGAGGAAGCCTATGGATAGTTAAATAAATAGCTAAATTGCCACTGGTTACAACTGAGAAGGATATGGAGGAAGACATTTAATTTATCTCAGTGATGAGACTTGTTCCTTTTTAGGCCTTTTCAGGGAAGATTATTTCACAATCAAAAACACTTTGCTGATAGGGAAAAATGAACAGCATTCAAATTTTTGCTAAGGATCATCCTATAACTGAGCTGCCATAAGCATGAAAATCTGGTTTCTGAACATTAAAATAAAAAACCTCAAGCCTCATAAATGGTCAGTTGTATATATAATGACAGCATAAATATTTTTTGTTGCCATTGTTTAAACACCTTAGAATCATACAGTCAGCATTACAACACTCAACATTTAACAATTAAGGGATGGAGTAAGCACGCTTATCTTTCAAAATCATTCTAAGATCTAAAATATTCTACATCATCTCGATATTAGTGTTATTCTTTTGTTTTCATAAAAGATTTAGGTGCAGTTTTGCACTGTATATGGTGCAGAGTAATACTGATTGGTTTTCCTTAGTGAGTTGGAGGCAACATTGATAAAAATGAAGGCATGAACTTAAAATATACACAGTTTTAACTCCCCAAATGACCTTAATTTGGAATAAGGACGTCTTTATTTTATTTAGTTAAGTGGCTTTTAAAGTTAGAATGAAGAGACCACTACCCAAGTAGTGGAATTTCTTTGAGTCACCTTGCATAACCACACAGAACTGACTCATTCATAAATTTTACTGTTTAGTGTAATTCTATAGACTACAGTTAAGGAGCCAGTGGTTTAGTTTACAGTATTTTGGAGAAGTTAAACTAACCAAAAAAAGCCAGTGATTCCAGATGGAGTGATCCATCAGTATAGCTATACCGGTACAGGCGGTGTAACTTTCCTGTGTAAACAAGTCCTGAGCAGCTCGAGTCCTCCTGAAGCTCAATGGCACTTGTGTTCACAAGTCAGTTAGATGCTTTTGAAAACACAGGCATCCATTTTATTCTCGCAACTTCTGTTGCAAGATACAGAGGAATAAAAACATTGTAAAAACACCTGGATGACTACTATTGTGTCCTGACTGTGTTTTGAACCACCCGGCCGAGCCTTGCACTGCCACCCAGAAGCACCAGGCAAAGCCGGCGTGAACTGCCCTAAAAAACTGGAATAAGAACTTCTTATCAGAAGGGTGTCTTGTGGTGTTATGTCCCAAATCAACTATAACCACAATAAAAGTCAAACAAAAAAGTCGTCACTTCCAACTGAAATGCCAGCAGGGACGGGTAATGCCACCAGCCACAAACTGTTCCCATGTTTGTACCCATGTCAGTCAACAGCCGGCAAGAACTGCACTATTCAGTACGTGGAGTATCAAACTATGCAATACAAGCTACTTCATTCTGTCTACAGCTTGCTCCCCTGCCTCCCTCTGCCTGTCCAGTGACTTGATATATTTCATATAGGGAATAAACATAAAATCTCTCAAAGGGGAATGAAGAAGGGCATTTTAAGAACAGATAGTCAATTAAGCATTATCTGCAACTCTTGTGCTTACATCTTTAAACAAGAAAGCATAAAAAACATTCCCTTTAAACAGCAGCTTACTTGTGTAGGTGCTAGTTGACAAGTCTCATGCACTACTAAATAGATGTTCTTACAAACTAGATGATTATTCCTGGAATTGTAAATACAGAAGGGTGTTGGCACTGTGTCTTTAAAGAAAAATACAAAATATACACACAGCACATACATTGTACTGCATAGTTTATATTTAAACTAGAAAGTCATGGCATATGGTGAGGTCAGTTTTTATACAAAGACATGGAAATGTATACAAAGAAAAATATTCTCAAAAATAATGCAAAGCTCAAGATACTAAAAAACTCCAGTGTGTCTAAGAAAACTTACTCTTCAATTGCATTAAGTAATAATCTTGCAGACCATTGAAAACTCAACTATCCTTTCTAGATGATGGGAGGTAATAGCATAACTTCTTCTGCAACATCAACGTCAATCACAGAGCTCGATCTTAGCAACCTTCTGAATGGACTAAAGTTACAAAAGAAAGTGGACTTTATAAAAAAGATGCTCTGTTTAAAAATGATTGAGTAAATAATAAATACATGTATGTTGTTCTTTAAGTATGATATCAAATAAGATTGTGCTTGCTTTCCAAATCTTTGATTTTTTTTTAAATGCCCAGTGAGACAATGAGCACGCTGGGTAAGAACTCCCCATCAATGGCAAATGGTTTTGTTCATTCAATTGAAAGAATTAGCACAGCTCAGCTGCACTTTGCTGAACTTGTGCTTCCAAACAACTGAGAACTGCAAACAGCTCAAATGGGGTTCCCAGCAATGTGTCCCCCTTGATTGTTGACTGCAATGTCTATATATGGCACCCGTGACTTTGATTTAGGAGTGGTGATCTTGGAGGAAGAATGACTCAGCTGGCTCCAGCTAATTATAACCATAAGCTAAAGAGATGTTTTTCTTTCAGAGGAATTAAAAACCTCAGTTGGTTTTCAGCGAAACTAAATATTTTGCCAGGTGAACTGAACTCATCTCTCACTCAGTTGATCATAAACCCTGTTTGCGATCCTGGCTCCACCAGCACCATCTTTATTCTCTGCAATGACCCTAGGAAGGAATTACTCTAAACACTACCATTGCTCTACTTTATGTTGTCAGCTAGAGTGTCTCTGCAGGAGTCAGAAACAGCTGGTTTGGAATTTAAAAATTTTAATTATTTGAATTAAAATTATTCTCTTCACATTTTTCTACTTCTGCATTTCATTGTTAAATTCAGATTTGAAATTCTGTAACTATCTTTTGAGATAATTAGTCTGAATTGGTTTTTTTAGATATAATACTGACATATTAAAATATTATTACCTTTCACTCAGGATTCAAAATACTCCTCCTCTCTGCTCAGACTGTCCAAGACACTTCTCATACAAATGTTTTAAGGGGCCAGGGAATAAGAACGTTACAGCTCCCACTTCACTGAATCGGAACAGAAACAATCCTGAGACTGTATCTCAATTCATTCCTACGCTATTGGAACGAGGAATGTGCATACTTCTGGCATCTCAGAAAGGACAAGGACAGCAAACACACGTAGCAACCGGAGGTGTCATTTTGAAAGCAACTAAATACCAATTTGCTTTATTGCTTCTCCCCATGCATAGTTAAATTATTAGTGTATGTAAGCTGAAATAGTAAACCAGATATGAGTTTTATTATCTTTGACAAACATCTTCTCCAATTAATTTGTTGTGGAGAGCAGAAAAGATTACCAAGAGCTGAACTTTGCTTCACATTTTAAAAAAAGGCTTGCCATACCTTTATCAGAAGTAGTATAACATGGAAGTTCTTCATCAGCATTTATATTTTTTTCCGTTTTGACAACCCGCAGAAAAGAAACGAACTCCTGGGTATGCATTGTTTATTTTTTTTCTAATGGTAATAACATACTGTAAAAGTCATTCATGCTGAGACCTGGTAGTTATCACCTCTCTTTCTTTTATTCTATTAAACAAACCCTGTGATTCAGCAGAAGGCTATTCCTGTCAGACAAAAAGATTAAGTAATTAACAGCTTCCTTTGCTAGTTTTATACCCTCCTATTCTACTCTAAATTTGGGATAGGCTGTTCAGAAAGAAGAACGAGTTTTTACTGAAGGCACTGAAAGTAAAGGATATATAGTTTTAGCACCAAATAATTCACATCTGGAAATTTGAAGCCAGGGCTTCAGGAACTTTCACCTTATATTTAACCTGCTTATGCAGATCACAGTTCCAAAGTACATGGACGTGGTATTTCCTAAAGCTACAAAAGTTATTGAAAACTGATCATAAGAAAGGATTTAAGAGGAAATCAACCGAAACCACAGAAGAAACATATTAAATGGCCAGAAAGACAATTCGACAATGAAGAAAGGTGACAACTTGAGCTAAAAGGCGTCTCGGTTTATTACCAATATAAAGTCAGCAATTAAAATAGAAAACCAAGCTAACAAATGGAAACGAAGGAAATCTGTAACAAGTAAAATAAACAAAAAGCTGTGGGCAGCTGAATATGGGTGAGGAAAGCTAAAGATAGCAGAAAAATGGTTACAGTTGGGGATATAAGGTTTTTTAAGTCTAATAGAAAACACAGAAATCTTTGCAATCCTGTAAGACCACAATGAGATGAAGATGCTGAAGCTGAAAACATAATGTAGAAAACACAAAAGTCTTCACAGGTCTTATTTCAAAAGAGGGATTTTGACAAACTTACCAAAGAAGAACCATGAAGCACTTAACCGTTTGTTAGTGATGAGCTGAAGCAAAATCAAACAGTGATGAGGAGCAGGTACGTTCTTCTAAGCCCACCGCCTCCCGGGACACCAGCACGGCTGGCGTCCATTGTTAGCAGGTCTCTGGGCACATCCAGAAATGGGACCTCATCTCGGTTTCTTCCAGCATTCAGAAGCAGATGCAAGTAACAGTATAGCAAGAAGATGTTGGCAATAATATTCAGGTTAAATTAGGAAGGCTAACATGGGATTCAGCTTATTTTAGCAACTGGGAGGGGTACATGCATACTGGTGACAGTGGCTTGGTTTTGTGCAAAACAGATGTTCTCAACACCAGCAGCTGGTTGGGGAGTTGGGAGACTGTGGAGGGTTAACCCAGGAATAGTGGCTGATGGAGAAACAAAGGCTAGTGGAAGGAGAACTGATCCCACAGTGGAAGAGCACAAACCCAGTGTCTGCATAACGGGTGCTGGACCCAGCACTGGGCAATATTTATTATTATAATAAATAATTTAAAATTTATTATTAACTTCAGTTAATAATAATAATTGAAACCCATCATGGATGATAAGGATGATACAGAAACATGTCCTTTACCTTGGAGAACAGCAAAACAAAGACCTGGTGATGAAGCTGAAGCCCAACTTCAGAAGTGACAACTCAAATGAGAATCCAAGGACACGTTTTTTACCACATGGGTGATTAACCTCTGAGAACATAAGGAGGACATGGGCCTGTTGGAAGAGTCCAGAGAAGGGCCATAAAGATGATCAGGGGGTTAAAGCACCTCTGCTATGAAGACAGGCTGAGAGAGTTGGGGTTATTGGAGAAGAGAAGCCTCTGAGGAGACTTTATAGGAGCCTTCCAGTACTTAAAGGGGGACTACATGAAAGATGACAAGCGATTCTTTATCAGGGGGTGTAGTGGTAGGACAAATGGTAACAGTTTTAAACTGAAAGAGGGAAGATTTAGATTAGAAATCAGGAAGAAATTCTTTACCATGAGGGTAGTGAGGCACTGGAACAGGCTGCCTTGAGAAGCTGTGGATGCCCCATCCCTGGAAGTGTTCAAGGCCACGTTGGATAAGACTTTGAGTAATCTGGTGTAGTAGGAGGTGTCCCTGCCCGTGGCAGGGGAATTGGAACTAGATGATCCTTAACATCCCTTCAAACCTGAAACATTCTATGATTCTATGAAATATTAGGGAAGGAGGGGTTGATTTTCCATGTGACATTTTTTGTTCCAAATTCAGTGCTTTTCTTGAGGAAAAGCCTCAGTCAAACTCTAGTTTTGGCTAGAAAAATCAACAACTGAGGAAAAACTGAACGGATAGAGTGAACAGACAGCCCAAGACCCCTCTGGCCTTAAATTCTATGGGGGATGGGAGGGAGGAAAAGGAAAAAAAAAAGAAGAATAAGAGCAAAAAAAAAAATACCCTCAGAGCAGCCTCATCAAGTCAAAAACTACTGTTAAACTGACAATATGCTCTCTTGCTCTCAGGGTGCTTCTTTTCCCTGTGTTTGCTTGGCAATAAAGTACCATTGGATAAAAATACAAGTTCTGGAGTGTTTACCTGTTTTCTGAAGGACAAAGTAAGACTTCTAAAATGTTTGTTTTGAAGCACGTTTTACAGTGAGGATTTGGGCTGAAACCGCATCAGTAGACTGAAGAGGGGATAAAAGGCCCAGTGGAGAAGAAAGCAATAAAAATATCATTGTAATATCCCTAACTCAATAATCAGCTCTCTCCATCAGGGAGAGGGGTTCAGGAAAAGGGAGCACAAAGCACATTTCCCTGACATGGGCATGGTTTGTGCACCCAAGCTCATTAGAAAAATCAGGCAACACAATACGCACAGCAACCTCACTGTGGGTTTTTTGCTGTGCTTAGACCCAGCTCAGCCCAGGTATTATCCCTGCCTGTGTTCCCACTGGCATCTGCACAAATCCCTCCTGGCAGGGCTAGCACCCTGCAGGATCCCACCACCATGGTACCCAGCACCATCCCCGCCAAACCCCGCACAGTGCCACGGGACTTGCAACCACAGCACCACGGGTTCCTTGGCTGCCGTGGGGGCTCGGGCTGGGGTGGGATGGTACCCTCGCCTGGTGAGCGCCTGCCACCGGGCAGCTTTTTTCATCTACTGCACCTTAAAATGCCATGACTGAAAGCACACCGATTTGAATTCATTTTCATCCTTATCAGCTATGTAAGAAACAGAAAAAAGAGAATAGCTTAGGAGCTTTGTGCTCACAGACGTCTTATGGGTTGGGTAAGGACACAGACTACTAATGTATGCTGAAATATCTCTTTTTAAATGAGGAAAAAAAGGTGGGGGTCTTTAAAAACAGATTTTAGTGTCCCAAGGAAAGCACGGCAGCAACAATTTATAATTTTCTGCTGTCCAGTTCCCTCAATATTTCACCCTCGCTGTGCATCCCTCCTCTCCCTCTCCCTCCACATCCATCCTCCATTTCCCGATAACTTCTCATCACGCTGGCTCGAGCCTCATGTGAAATGGTGGCGTGCGGAGGGAAGAGAGGAAGAAAGGGAGGAAGAAAGGCGCTATGATTGGGAGGGCAGGGGAAAGAGAAAGATTGAGAGAGACAGAGAGAATGTCAAAGCTCAAGTCTGGCATTTGCCTATTTAAATTCAATCATGCAGCCCTCGCAGAGCTGGAAATGGATGGCCTGCGTTATGAATTTCTGATCAGACGGCTGATAGGTTATGAGCGGGGACGTAATCCCATTGAGAAAGCCTTTTTTCCCAAGCAAGGGCAAGCAATAACTGCCCTTCAGAGATGGCTCTTTGCTTTGCCCTTTTTATATTTTTTTTCCTTTTCTTAAAAAAAAAAAAAAAAAAGTCCAAATAAGCATTTTTATGATGATAAATGTGTAATAATGATTCATTCTGCCTGCATCTGAAATGGGATATGCCTTTGCAAAGCAGACATGCGCTCAAAATAAACTGCCATATTTTTTCTTTTTTAAACCTAATTAGAATTCTCTCCTTCTCTCAGCTCATTTTGTACCAACACTAGTGATCTAAAAAGAAAGTGAAAGGAATGAACACATGCATTGAGACCGGTATTTTTAATACCCTGCAGGGTTTTTAACATTTTATAGTTTGCCTTTTTTAACATGATGTGTTTACATAAAAGGATACAAAAAAAATTTACTTCAAATGGCAAGAACTACCGGCATACAGTAGGGGCAAGCCACAAATTATTTTAAAAGCTGATGTTTTCTTATTTCTACCCATGTGACATCATTCAGTGTTGCTTCATGTTATAGTGAATTAATCAAAATAGCTGAGGACACTGAAAGATTTACAGTAGCCAAATTCACCAGTGAGGGAAAGCACATGCAGCAGCTTGTCAGTAGTGTATGCCACCACCGGGGCCTCGAGGAGCACTCAAAACTTGTAGTCTTGAAAAGTAGAAAACAAGGAGTTTGCAGTTTAAAGTTCAAGCTATGTCTGCTGAAACACCTGTCCCAGTTTGCCAGGACTGGAAACAGTCACAGGAGAGAAGACACCATCCCAGCACTTCATTAACAGGGGAGACACCTAATGCGACTGAGGCTTCTGTAAATAATCAAAAGGGAAAAAATAATGTCTGTAGGCATGGGGAGAGGGAAAGAAGAGCAGAGGAGCATCTTGATGTTGGTGCTAAGCAGGAACTTGCTTTTGGAGCTGCATGTCTAATGTATTTGAAACAGCAAGGAACATCAGTTAAATAATTTGCATGTGCGAGTACTTTGGAAAAGAGAGCATTGGAGACCATGGCTGTCCTCACCAGCAGGTATTGTTCATGTAATGGAAACCAAACAGTGGGGGAACGCCGTTACCGATGTGCACATATTGTTTAATTGCAAGAAAAACCCAAGAAAGATTTAAAGCATAAAGCTAACTCCTTGACACATCATTTCAGCTCAGTACCAGCTATGAACAGACTCAGGTTTGCCCCTAGGCTCTTGCTTGCTACACTCTCCTTCTCCCGTCACAGGTGCCTGAGCAGTGCCATGAAGAACTGACAGTCACTATGTTCAAATCCTCCAGGCTCTGAGCAGGGAAAGCCTTTGCTTTTCTCACCAGAGCACCATCAGTTTGATATCTGTGCTCAGCGAATGGCTAGAGACCTCCTAAAACCAGGATCAAAGGGTGTGCCAGTGAGACAGCTGGATGGGAAAACACCACCTCGCGTCCATGGGGAAAGCTGAGCTGGGAGCTGATGGAGACAGGACAGCAACAACCACCTGCATGAAGCCCATAGCTCATCTTTTCTGCAGCTGCACCTTTTCATTTGTAGATTCATATCTCAGTGCCAGCAATAGTTTCAGAAACAATGGTAAAAATATGCATTACTATTCTGACTCTTTTGATACAAGAGATTTGCTGTAATTCTATGACTCCATGGTGTCTTAGGTGAATCCATAAAAGATAGTCCAGTTAGGTAAGAAGATGGCAAAAAGCAGCAGTCACAGAGGGCACTGTCCCTAGGCAAATTGTGACTGCAGAAACGCTACACACAACCTTCCCACTTCAATTCCTGTTTCATTCATATTTTTCCTTACTAATGTACTCACATATCGACAAATGACCTTAAGCAAGCAAGAGATTTTTTAATTGCTGAGCTGTTCCCAAATGAGAGCTTCAGGGCTGACAGCAGTCAGGCAGAAGCAGTTTCAGGCAGGTTTGGGGAAGGCTGATGCATGGTCAGCACTGTGAGAAAACCCAACGCATGGCAGAAAGAACATGAGACAAATAGCATGCCACATCACTGCATTTCCTCTTTGATTTAAGCCGAAGGTGGCTGTTAACATAAACCAAAATGTGCTGTCTGATGGTTCATATGGTGCCATGAGTTCCTTGGAAATAGAGATGGAAACTGGAACCCAGCCTGCGATGTCTTTATGGCATTTTGAGTTCTTCTAGGCTTGTTGGATTTGTTCCCAGATGTGGCTTTTGCTTTTTTAGAGTTGTAATATGCCAGAATACCTCAAGACAAGTGAACACCTAAGGCTATCAATGTCTTAAAGGAGACGGTACTTTGAAACTGGGGTTCTGTGAAATTCAAGGGCTTGGTTTGTGGAAAGCATGATGCCAAAGAGAGTCCCTTGTGAGCTCTAATTTAGCAACCGCCTCCCATCAGTCAGGAGCTGAAGTCAACTTTATTCTTATAAATGCAACTACTTCAGAATAGCAAGGCTATCAAAAAAAGTACCGACTTTTCAAGTTTTTCTCATTTTGCTCAAATTGTGGATCATCAGCTGAAAAATAGAGTGTTGCAGGGAGACGGTCAGATGTGCTCAGCCAAAGCACCACATGCTCCCTGCAGTCCAACTGCACCCCAGGTAACACCCCATCTCTCCTGCACTGCCCAGCCAGCAGCCTGCAAGGCACAGCATGGGCCATCATGGGAAAGGCTACGACATCCTCTTATACAGCAGCCTTTCCCCCCACCCTAATATATTAAATTGTGCTAGATTTGCCTGTGTTAAATTGCCAAAGCTATACGCAGAAAGGGAAAATTGGAAAAAGGATATAAAGTGATTTAATACCCTTCTTACAAAGTCATAACTGCAAACATTTCTAAAATTTCACATACAAGAAATGAGGGTTCCACAAAACCCCTGCACTGCAAACAGGTATTTTCCCCACAGAACACAAAAATATGATGAACCAAATAGTTTCCCTGTCTCATGTGCTCCAAATGGTTAATTTTGTTCAGTATCCCCACACTGAAATGGGCAAGAAACCTTGCAGCTGATAATTATGAAATAACGTGGCCACAGGGGAGTTCCTTCCCAATTACCATTGGTTAGGGATTGTCTTATGTCCTGGAGCAGTAGAATTTTGATTATTTAATTGAAATTATATATATTAGCATGGATGTTCTCGTTAGCCGTAAAATAAAACATCTAATATTTTCAATCTTGTTGCATCAACATCTTGTGGCAATGAATTCCAAGGGCTAAAAGCACATTATGTGAAAACGTCATTGCTTAAATTTGCCACCTTCGAGAGCCACTGCCAGGATTCTTGCATTAGGAAAAAGAAAAACAAAAAAGAAAGGGTGGGAATAACTGCCTAATTGCCTTCGTTATCTCCTTTTATATCATAAGCAGAATAAAAAATTTGCTCTAACTGAAGCAGAAAAGTATTTTCAGTTATCCAGCAGATAATATAATTTCTTTTCAACTAAAGTTTCTAAAAAACTCTGTCTTCCCTTACCAGATCTTAAACCCAAGTATTGATATTCTCCTTCACTTCACAGGACTGATCAGTTCCAAATGACCAAGTAAAATTCCAGAAAGGTTTATTTATTTATTTATTTATTATTATCTGTGTTCTAATCAAATATAGGAATTCCTAAGCTGGTGATTACAACTGCTACCACTCGTATTTGCAGTATCTGTTTTACATATTTATTTGGTAAATCAAAAATAGAGGTTAGCTAAAGAAGCAGACCTACAATAATAAACCATCTTATTGCAAAAAGCTTTTAGTGGTTTCTTTAACTTATCATTAAATTTAAACTCATTTTTCCTAGTTTTCACTTCTGCAGTTAATAACTTTTATATAGCAATCCTATAATTACATTAACAAAAAAGTAAATTTCCCCCATTTCTCACAGCATTACTAGTATTACAGCATTAATGGTATATTAACCAGTAAAACCGCAAATTAAGTCAACTCATCTTCCACTGATGGGGCATGAATTTGTAATTTAGGTGGGTTTGAAGTTTTCAGTGTTTTTTTAACTATTAGCAAGCTTCTGCTTTTCCCAGTGTAACAGTAAAACCCACACAGGAGTCATTTTCACATTCTAATCACCATAGAGCACTTTTTATTTGTTTCCTGAAATACAGCAAACAGGAGATATTCCAGTGAACCAAGCATTCAGCTCTGGACACCAGGATGCACCAGGGAAAGTGGTGACACACAAGGAAGGAGTCAATGACCAGAACCAGTGGAGCACCCAGGCTTCACCAGAAAAGATTTCTGATAAGCATTTTTCTCTAAGATTACCCTTCTTAGCCAGTGCACACCCTCAACATTTCGGTCATATCCATCCTATGTTATCCTCAAACTCACATGACAGAACATGTCAGCAGAGGCATTACCTCTGCCAGCAAGTTCAGTCTTGGGCAACCAAGTCATTAGTGCAAAAAAACTTGTGGGACATCTATTTTGGCTCCACCTATACACCCACCACAACACAACCACACCAACAGCCTCCATCACACGCAACTATGGAATTAGGTCAATAAGCTGCTGATGAAGGGACAGAGGAAGCACTTGCAAGCATCTGCCTTGGCTCCAGTGCCCCTGGCCTTGGCATCTGCAGCTGCAGCCCTCTCATCCCGAGGCAGGGTGGGATCCTCACCTAAACTCCAGCGCTTCTGAGCCAAGGAGAAGAGGGACAACACAAACTCAGGGTAAAATGAATGGAATTTCAATAATGACTTTAACAGTCGAAAACATATCTTTGGAATATTAGGTTTATGCAGTGGGAAGGAACCATCAAAAATGTTCCATTTCAGAAATATAAAGGCTTACTGAGCTAGTGAAGCACAACAGAAACACTCAGTGATAAAGGACATCACAGCCCTTTATAAACTGAATCGGTGGTTTCCCAAATTTAATATGCATGAACAGTGCATGTGAGTCCTCTTAAATCCAAGTACCAAACCCTGCCTGTTTAATAAATCTCACCAGTACTCCACTATTAGACAGGGGATTAAAACTAATCTATCAATCCCAAAACCAAGCACAGAGTGGATTAAAATGCAAAACACACGAGAGTATGAAGATGCTTAATGCTAAATAACAAACATTTCAATCACAGAAATCATTTTTATCTTCTTGTTTATGCTAAGTAGATACTATTAGGCTTAATATCTGTATTAACACAAGTGGGGGAAGAAACAGTTTTAAGGAGACCTAAATACTTGAATGCTACTGTATTGCTTGCGAGCAGAAGCTCTCTTGTTGAAAGCAAGTACACCATGGCGTTTAAAATAATTGTTTACTCTCTGAGGCCAGCTCAATGGTGCTTGACCTTCTTCTGTTTTTTTAACCCAAAGCAAAGCACCCATAGGGTCTTGAGAAAGACAGAACTTAAACCTGTTATTTGCATCATAATATCTGAATATCACATTACCCCCAACTCTTCTGTTGTCACAAATGTTAGTCTCGTAACTGATGTTCAGTGCAGCTTGTCAATGAGCTGAGGTTTGGGGTGGGGTTTGTTGCTTTTATTTTAAAGAGCAAATGAAAAAGAGCTTATCCCACCATAGTAGAAATATAACAAACAAAGATATGAAGAGAAGTGTGAAACTGTATTTGCCTGTATGAAACTGAGAAATGACCAAATGTAACTCACACAATGGCTCTCGGTTCACCCAATAATTCACTTTATCATTATCACTCCAAATTCATAGCAATGGGATGATCCTCCTTTCTGCCATTGTATGTGAGCAGCATGAAGTTAGACATCTATATCTGCATTTGTCCATCTGCCTTGGAGAGATAAGTATTTGGGAGAGTTGCGCCCAGCTGTGGTAGAAGGCATTCTGCACGATCCTTCATGACATTCTAAGTGCTGGGAAATGCCCAATGCTTGCCTGAATTCACCTGAGAGCACCCAAAACCTGCAGAACTGCATCTTATTCCTCAGTATCCATGCAAAAACTACCCAAGGAATCAATGAATAATCACATGATTTGATATGTAATGACATCCATCACAGATCTGTTTGAGGTCACCATCACCCTCCCTTCACTTGTAGGCATATCAGGTTGTGAACCAACGTCTGCAGATGTAAAAGCTGGTGCATTAACCCGGTGGTATTATCGCCAGCAGAATGTATAATGAGGAGAATGAGAGCAGCTGATCTGCGCGTGTGGATGGATAATGTCACACAAGTTCAGGCTACGCAGCTGAAGAGGGGAATTTGGTGATGGGGGGCAGAGTGAGAAACCAACCCCTGCCCTCATCTCTACAGTACCGACTTACAATGATGGTTGGTTGTGGAGTCTTGCTTTTGGTGTGGCGAGGGGCTATAGTGTTATTTCAGCTGAAAAACTGCAGTAAAGTTGCAGTATTCTTGTTTATCTTTGCCTTGGCGGATAAACGTGTTTTCTGAAGTGTCAGTTACTGAGTCTTTCCACAGCAGTGTACATCCTTACGGAAAGCATGAAATAAAGAGAGAAACACACTGTTTTTTTCTGAGAGTTGAGACAGTGAACAGATTCATGCTGTCCTAATCTCTTAATTTGAGCAGAAGTCACAAATTCAGGAAAAGGAAAAGGGAAGGCAGCAGCAGTTTGATAGTTTCTACATGAATTGGAAATACTGTTTTTTTATTTCAGAATAAAGTAACAAACACAAAAGAGCAAGCACGCCTTCTCAGCTCATCTGTTTGACAGTTACATTGCATATCTGACTACAGCTCAATTTTTACCTGCCATTACCCTCCATACTGCCTATATCTGCATCATCTTAACACAAAACATAAGCATACCGTTTATGCGTATCAACAAGCTAACAGAAAAAAAGCATGACTGTCTAATTTCACAAAGTATGGAATGCACATAGGCAGCTCTTATCTATCTCCCTCTCCCCTAAGAAATCTGCTGCACCTCTCATCTGGGCTCAGGAGTTGACTGTACAGGCAAGGCTGGGCTCGGTGTCATCCCTGACACACTCCAGATACACCCCAAGCCTTCACACTGCCCCCTATTCCCTGTTTGTGGTCAGCACTACTCCGCAAACGCCCACAGTGGTTTAATTCTGTTGTTGAAAGGCATTTTCATTTTCCCCACTTAATGTAATACTCAACATCAAAGATGCCACGAAGGAGGTGAGAAGTCAGGATCATTGCAAGTAAACAGCTCGTGGTTGTTAGCAAAAGCTGTACAAAATAAATTAATGACATTATCATGAGTAATTGTGGAAGCACTCATTAAAATGCTATTTGGAGAGAGGAAATACCTTTGACAATGGTGAAATACCTGGGAAAAAAATTAGTCTGTGGCAGCACAGGGCTCAGAGAAGACGCCCGTGGGCAGAAGGAGGGGAAGGAAAAACAGCACAAATACTTTGGAGCGCAGAAACTGTTTGAACCTACAAGGCAGCTCTGTATCAACTGGAGTTATCTAATGGTTCTCCCAGTCAGTTCCCAGTGGTAAACAGGCAATTGCTGTGGTTATTTCCCCTTTCAGTGCCTTGCTGCAGAAGGCTTTTGTGGCTGGTGAGCTTCAGATAGGATAGAATACTTCCATTGGAAAGGACCTACAATGATAATCTAATCCAAGTTACCAGGTGCAACCTGAATGTCTGGGGCAGATATGGCCATGTGAGAGCCAGGTCCAGAACTGAGACTTTAATGTACGCTAAGAGAGAAAAAAAAAGTCTATGGCATAAAGTACTCGTGTCTGTTAAACAGCCATGTACCCTTTCCAGTCTCCAGCTTTTATCTTTATGCTACCTGTGCACTCGTGCAGTGCTGTACGAGGCCATGCAGACATTGCACAGCCTTTGACAACACGTTGTTTGGGGACCAGCTGCACCATCTGTGCATTTTGGGTACCACTGCTATTAAAACACATCAGACGATTTTCTGTTCAGAAATTGTCTGTAGCCTTCGCATGACCCAGATCAGCCCACCCCGAAACCGGGGTCTCTCTTCCCAGCCAGGGCTGCCCCCGAACAAAGGGGGGCTCTTGGGGCTCTGTGCTGTTGTTCGGCGGATCAGAGTGGGTGGAAGTGTGGAGAGGTTTATAAGATTAATTCTTATCTCTCTGGGCAGTGGGTCAAGTCAGAACCGTCATTCAACAAACTCTATGGATAATCTCCCTTTATTACTTTCAATCAAACTAAGTGTCTGCAATCTGCAGTATGGTTGCTAATTTATTGAAAGAAATTACTTGTAGAGCTTGATTATATAATAGACAAAATATAAAATAGTCTGGGTAAGCATCCATTAAGTTTTTACATATCTCATTGCATAGCAAAGCTGCTTCAGCCTCGCTGCATTAGCACCCGGCAGCTGTTCAGTGGGTGAAAATTCACAGAAAGAAGTGGACATTATGCTTGTCCACTTCCTAATTAAAATAAGAGGAAAAGAAACATGATAAGGGTTGTATTTGGAATCAAATCTAAAAAGTTGCTGTTTGCGAAAATTTAACAAATGCGTTTTGTGAGAAATTAAATTTCTAGTGTATTCTGGTTAATGGAATTCTGCTGCAGCCCCTGGACAAAACAATGTAAAGCTGCCTGGATTGTGGAAATCACTCTCCTCCAGTGATGGATAATATAGCATGAGGTTTTGCCTGGTTTGATTAATTTCGGAATATTGCCGAGAAGCTGCATAATCCCTAAGATAGCACAGAGAAGAAGGAAGACATGATGAAGTAGGATAAAAGCGCGCAGTAATGAAGCACAGACTGTTTCATATATTATAGAAAACCTCACAAACTCGTGTTTTCTTGGCAAGTAGCAACCACAATAAGGGACAACTGGAATGCAATTTTGCTTATGCAATTATATCCTATGATCTGAGCAGGGCTATTTTGAAAGCAAAAAACCTGCTAAACCTTTCCACAGCTACGACTGGAGACAGAACAGAAATAGAAAACGCACATTTCCTTTTTTCTGTTCACAACGGCCATTATTTATACAAGTACTGAATATGGAAAAGGCTCTGACAAATTTACAGTGGTGTTTGGATGGATGAGGATGACGAATGATGGATGAGGGAGGCAGAGGATTCCCTTATTAAAGCATCAAATCTTTCCCTAAATATCAAACAGACATCTTAGCCTCAATTGCTTGACTCATACCAAAAATTACGCAATGAAGTAAAATTTTGCTTCTTGATAAAAACTGGAAATTTGTCTTCCATTATACACACTTAATTTCCACTACATAATTTAGCATTTATTTTACGTTATGTTTATACCTATTTGAAATAATTGTTTACTAAAAAAAAAAAAAAGACAAATATGATAAAACAGAAAAAAAACCCCACCAACCATAAGTAAATTTCAGTACAAATTAGGTAATTGGCATAATTACAAAACTGCTGTATTTGGCAATCTTGGGAAATAGCTCCAGCATTACAGTCCATGGCACCCTTTCGTAGCACTCCCAACGCAGAGCCTTTGCTGCCAGGGAGCGCCTCTCTCCCTGGCAGGTGGGCACTGAGCGGGTAGAGCAGCACAGGGATGCAGCCATGCTCCTGCCCCCCAGGGCACATCAGCACAGAAAAAGTGTGGAGGAGAAGAAATACGTGTTTTTCTCTGAGGCTGATTTTATTTTCTGTCTGGGCTTTACTGGGTGTTGAGGGTTTTACGCTTTCTTCTCAAACCCCTTCTCTTGTTTGATCACTGAATAGAGTCAGAAGAAGCTGCTAATATGAAAATGGGTGTGATGCGACGCATGGAAGCTGCCAGCATTCCTGTGGCAAGAAAGAGCAGCAGCACAGGTCCAGTCTTAAGCACTACCTCAGCAGACAGAAAATGAGAACAACCAAAAACATGCAGGGGAACCAGTCGCCCATCTGTAGCCTGATGCCTTTATAAGTGTCCCCTAGACAGAAACACTCCCTGAATCACACTGCTGACTGCTCTCAGGACAGAATAGCACAAACCAAAATCGCCTTGGCCAGCTAGATGTCACAGGCCATGCACAACACCCATGGGACACACAGGCCTATGAGCTTCTGGTCTGAGCAGGACTGCACTGGCATCCCATGCCCCACTGGGCAACCAGCAGTGACAACAAAACCCACCACCCCTCCAAGAGCTGAATTTGGCAGAGTAAGACAAAGGAGGTTGCAGCCCCAGGGGTGATGGGGACAGTTTTGCCACCTTTCCCCCCTGCAAATTGCATTGAAGATGGATACTGGACCGAATGTTCACCACTCTCAGGTTCACCCCTATATAGCTCTGTGAAACCCTGCAAGAACCATTGTACAAGTTACTGCTGTGGAGTGTCCTTTCATAAAAGGGGCCAAACAATAAATGGAAATTAATTGTTCTTTGTGGGTGTCACCTGTTGTGGTGTATGATTTGCAGTCAAATAAATTTCTGTGTGGACAAAAAGGGTAATGAAGCTTCAGTCCCTTTTAAAACCCAGCAAATGCTTCTGGCCCAAGGCAAACTAAGAACAAAGATGTTTCACCCAGTTGTGTTGTGAGAATTGAACATGCAATGGCAGAACAAACAAAACACACACACAAAAAAAAAAAAAGAAAAAAAACGAACAAAACTTTAACTCCTGAAATTTATTGAAAGTATTAAGAAGGAAGAGGCAGGAATGTGCCAGGCAAGGTGTTTACTAACTATATAGGCAACTGAAACTTTGTCTTCAATTCCATGATGGAAAATATTTTAAATTCCAGGAAAAAAAGTTAAAAGTAGTTATTAATGGATCTCAGAAAGAGCTTTATTGCTCAGCTTCAGTTCTATAGATGAATCATTTTAGTTTCAAAATGTTTCATCCAAGGAAAGATGAATGTATACACCAACTATTACAAGTATATCACAAAATACCGTATGGATTTTCTACTGTTTCAGATCAGGCAAGGAGCCTCCAAACAAGCAGAGAGCAACCACCAGGACTTACACCCAGAGAAACTGGCGCAAACAGTTGACTTCCCGTGTCACCATCATTGATGCTGGTGGCCATGTACACCTGGGACAGCTAAAACAGAGCAAGATGGGAGAAAAGCACCACCATAAGGTCTCTCCCTTTTCCTGACTGCAGCTTGCTGGCAAGTAGCAACTGCTCTTCTTGCTGTGTTGCCGGCGTGCACATGGGAAGCACAGCTGCCTGAGCACTGACCATCCACAGAGGACAGGGAAACCAAGGGACAGTCCCCGGTGCCAGGCAGGGAGCTGTGGGCTGGGCAAACTTGGTGCAGTAAGTGCCAGGAGCAATGGTCCCCACATCAGTCTAATACATCCTCCTGGCACATCTGGGACTGACCAGGAGCCAGACTTAGCAATGTTCTTCCTAAAAGAGTCTTTGCATTTTCTTTGATATCCCAAAATGAGCAGTGACTCCCTTTAAATGAAGACAGATGACAATAAATATACTTCTGCTGCTTGCTCATCGTCACATACCCACATCCCGCGCTTGCTGTTCAGCCAGAACAGGCTCCCCCTCCCACCACAGACACAGGCTCACTCTGAATACTTGCATCAGGACTGGCAGTACTTAGCGTTTAGAAGTAGTTTGGAGAGACAGGTAAGCATCTATCTAAATTTAAAACATCTAAGTAATCCTTCAAATTGTAATGAGCAGTTATTTATTGAGGTGCAAAATTCTGTTCTGTGCTACTAACAAAAAAACCCCAAACCAAACCCTAAGGAATTTTCATTACTGAGAATATCTTAATACATGACTTTACTCATGTGAGCAGCTCCTTTGAAGTCAACAAGCTGACTCGCATGTGTAACTGTTTGTGGGATCAGACGCTTAGTTTATCATTTTTAAGTTCTGCTTCAGTTCTGAAGGATGATGAAAGTATTTCAGTGGCACAGATCAGAGCCTGCGCAGCCCACCGAGGAACTAACTTTTTCAGAAGAGACTTACTGAAAAAAGGAGAAGCAACCTGAGTATTTGAGCGAGAAGAAACTTCCAGGACTGGAGGAAACATCGAGGAAGGCACAGAGACATGGGGAGATGATGGCAGCTCCCATCTAGCAGCTGCAGGCAGCGGAATGGAGCAGCTGGGACCATATTGTGTGAAGCAAAGCAGCAAACCCGAGCTTTACAACAGCACAAGAGGAAACCAGTAAGGAAATTCAAAAGGTAGAAATGACAGGAGTGAGTAACAGAGCAAGCAGGTATGGCAGCTGTTGTGTTTTGGCTGGGCTGGAAGGCAAGAAGTTGCCAGGATGGGATGCTAAAATTGAGAAGGCTGAAATATCATGGTCAGAAAAGTCAATACATTAGGAGGCTGGATAATATGGGAAAATAATGCGTAACGTGTAAATCAAGTATTCTCAGCTGTAATGTATATTAGTGACCATCCTATTTCAAAAATAATATTGCATAATTAGAGGTGATTCAGAGCAAACCATCAGGAATAATTAGGGATATGGAAAATCTCTCGTATGGCCAGAGATTGAAAGACTTTTTTTAACCTTAACTAGGCAATAAATAAGAGGAGACATAATAACAGCGTATGAGATAATGAATAACCTACAGGGGGTAGATCAGCTGCTCCTGGTCTATTTTATAACATAAGTACCTGGGCATCCTCCATGAAATTAAAAGGTGATGCATTCAAAACCAGTAAGAGGAATTTCTTTCCACAAATGCAAATTAAACTTGGGAACTCCTTGACACTGAACATGCTGAGCACAGGAACATAGAGGGATGCACAAATGGAGTAGACATTTATGCTGATATAAAAATAATATCCAGAATTATAGCAGTTGGGGCAGCAACAAGGAGGCCAGCACTGCTGCCCTCCCCGCATCCCACCTCTTGCTCCAGCACCCACATGCACTGCAAGCCCTTAAATGCCTGGAGCCCAGAACAGGCTGCAAGTGCCAGCTCCCAACCAGGAGCCGTAGTCCCTCCTGGTGACACTGTGCCTTGAGGCCACAGCTCAGGAAGAGGCAGCCAGCAATGAACCCAGGCAGCCCCAAGCAGCAGGGCAGCATCCCTGCACTGTGCCCTTCTCCAGGGCACTTGCAGACAGCTGGAAATTGTGAAAGAGTTAAAAATATATATATTATATATTTGTTGTATTTATATTCATTATATATGTATGTAAAGAAAAGCTCTCCTGCAGCCCTCTTTTTGTGTAAACACAACTCCCGAGTGGATGATGCAGAAGCCACAGCTCAGCTTCATGCCTCAGACGAAAGGCAAATCCAACCAATTCCTGCATCTTTGCAACAGCGACAATGCACCAGAGTCAGTAACAAGAAGGGTCATTCCCTGCAGTGCCTGTTGCCCACTGGACGTGCGCCCCAGGCCATGGTCCCACCTCAGTTACAATGCCCTGTACAAAAGCAAGTGCATCCTGAGCTGACACAAGAGATGGAGCCATCCCATTCCCCATCACAGTATCTAGTTTCGCCACTCAGCTTCACCTGCCAGCTCGGATCCCTGGACAAACCCAAGAGCTGGGCTCACCAGCCTCCCCAGCAGCCTTGGTTCCCCAGCAAAGTGCCTCTCAATGCTTGATACCCCACGCCCTGCACTATCTCTTTACCCCCTGCCTGGCACCCTCCAGGCTTAAGTCTGCAGCTCTGTCACGTATTTATTATTCTGAATGCTGATGAGGATGTAGAAGGGTTATTTTGCACCAACATCCTCACAGAAATTATTTCAGAGCCTTGCCTTTTTTCCAGATGACAGCTAAGCATTTGCACCACACTTCCACCATCAAACCCCCAAAATGCTAAATGTATAATTTATGCACTCCTTTCTCTCTAAAGCCCTATTAGCTCTCCATTAAGTTTCACACATGCACTGACTTTACCTTCAGACCACTAAGCTGTTTGTAGATTTTACTCTTCAAAATGCTCCCCATGTTTTCCTCTTAGCTACAGAGCTACACATGCAAACCCTCCAGATGAAAAGCCCACAGACAGCACAGGTTCTGTGCTTCTGGGCTCAGCAACCCAGGAAATGGAATCCACATGAGAAAACATCCCCTTAACCACCTTTTTATTAAAGCTTGTCAGAAAGCGTTTTCTTCCTTTTTTGTGTGGAAAAGAAAACCCAGTCCATTTACAAAAATAATTGTTTTGCTCAGTTTAATCAAAAATGCAAAAAAAGAAAAAGAAAAAAACTGCTTTCAAAAATTAGTTGCTGTTTTTCATGTTAAAGGTCAAATATTTTCAATCCAGACAGATATTTAGGTGAAAAATTCTATTTCCTCCCAACATTTTTAGCTGAGAAAAAAGTGCGAGTGAAGCTTTTTTTTTCCCCAAGCATCTCTTGCTCTTCAGCTTAATTAGCTTTATGTGCTTTCCTCCCACCACTGCCATGCAGTGCAGGACACTGCCAACCTATCCTACAAACATCGCCACTGCACCACCAACACACACATTGGGAAGAGGAATAATGTGCATTAATGGCAACACAAAACTTTTAGAAGAACCCTCACATGGCAAATCATTCATAGTTTCACTCTCCCAGGAAATATATACCTTATCTGGGTCTCAGTAAGTGAGCTAATTGTATTTTCATGTTGTCATAGTTGCATATTGCTTCTTGATACCTGCCCACACATTTTATGTGCTCCTGTGTACCTGCCACATGTCTGTAAAGGTAAAAGTACCACAAGCAAACATGCGCAAGAGCAGGGAGATGGATGACACATCACTAAACAAAAAAAAAAATGATGGACTCTTACTCAAACAACAGCTTGGAGGGGTCAGGAGAATCACCTGGAGATAGATTTGCATTTGTTTCATTTTGCTTTTGCTGCGAGTGCTCTCAACCCACAAAATGAGCCTCTGCAAAAATAAATATGTAAGAAAAGCTAGATAAAGTATAAAATGCACTCCCATTAGTTTCTTGATGGTCTGCAGTTACATTTTTGCATGGAAGTCAATAAAATTCCATGCAGTGGGTGTTTTTTTTCCAGAGGATGCAATTTTTACAAAAAAAAAAAAAGTTATAAATAAATTATTAGTTGCATAAAGCTGCATTTGTTCTTAAAGGAGAAGTGGATCAAAGTAAGGCAGTGTGAAAGAGAAGGCAATAGATACAACTAGGTTAGGCTGCAAACACCTTTAACTCTTCTTTTATTACTACACCTGTTAGATTCATTTTTAATGATTTTTAACCTTATAATTTTATATTTTAAGTCTCTAATAAATCACATTTACCTCCCCTGGGTGATGTGTTTTGATATCTGTTTACTTATTCACTTTAGTACCTGAATGGTTGTGGTAGAAAAATCTTTCCATAGTATATTTAACATAGCGGTCTAGGAGTAAACCTGCAGTTCTCATAACATTTCTGAAAATAAAATAAAATAAAACATCTCCTCCTATTTGTCTTCAAAGCAGCCAGTAGCTGTGGCTGTTTGGTTCCTGCTGGACACCTCACACTGCATCCAGGTGAGGGGCTATTACTCCACTTGCATGCTGGGCTGTGGGTAGATGAGGTCTACGGAATACATATAGGCTCCATTAACTGTGCATTAAAACATACTTGTAATCTCATTTAAAACACCTAATTATACTTTATGAAGCAACAGGACAAACCACAACAGTGAGAAGAACAACCTGCTACAACATAATGACTGGGAAGCATCTCCATCATTTCAGGCAGTGACCTGTCTGGTTTGTACTCCCAGTCACGGAGAACACCAGCAGCTGCCAAGAGAGAAGGGGCTCAGTTTCACCTACCCCCAATTTCTAGCTTGTGTCCACAAGGCAGGGAGACTTGGAAGAAGCTGGTTGGGACCTGCAGTGACCCAGACTTGCTGCCAAATTGGAAAACGCTGCTTCTTCACCTCTTGAGCTTTTGCCAGTGCTCACAGCCTCCACCCAAGGGATCTGCCTAGACCATCCCTTATCTCATATATTCCAACTGCCCAAAGTGATAGAGATATAAGGAGTTTAGGAAAGGAATTTCCTCACCAGTCATTTTATGCTTAAAAGGCACTAGAGACTTACAAATACTTATGAAATAATAAAAGCCCTGAGAGATACTGTCCTCACAAGAGACTCCAGCTCTTAAGCAATCCCAAAGC
Source organism: Thinocorus orbignyianus (assembly GCA_013400375.1). Classification (NCBI taxonomy): domain Eukaryota; kingdom Metazoa; phylum Chordata; class Aves; order Ciconiiformes; family Thinocoridae; genus Thinocorus; species Thinocorus orbignyianus. The sequence continues at coordinate 340,895 of VXBW01008446.1, read as the reverse complement.
TTGGGGGTTCCCAGCCGAGCAGGAGCCTCCTCCTTCCCCCACGCTGCCTGGACCAGCGCCATCTCCCACATACGCTCAAACAGCGCAAAACCCACCTTTGGTTTAACCTCCTCCTTGTGTTACAGACTGAGGAAAAACAGATGTCTCAGCCACGCTGGTGTTGCTCACAGAAAGGCTGTTGTGCAGCAGCAGCCCTACAGCGCTCTTCCATGCCTTCACAGGGATTGTCTCCCAAGAAGGTACATTCCTCCTTTATTCGGTGAGGTAGCATCCCAGAAGATGTTGTCGTTGCCTTTTCTTGGGCAAAGTTAGGTGCGTTTGACACGGCCTCAAACAGAGTTTACTAAATAAAAGTGCAGCTCCTGATTAGATGCAGATAAATGCATTTTATCATATCAGATAACAATGTTCTGCAAAGAAGATGTTGCACATATCTAAAGAATAAAAGAAAAGACTGATTTGTCTGTGAGCAGCATTGCAACCAGCAGGCAGCCCACCATCTTTTAACGTAAGGGGCTGCAAAACCAGTAATCAAGGCACAGTCATCTTTGCAACAGTATTTGCCCAGGGGCTGGTGCACAGAGATTTCTCCTCATGCCTGGCAAGGTGGACCTAACTGTGAGTGGCCGGGTTAACTCCAATGCACCAAGCAAAATGCACTACAAAATAAGCTCTACAGCGATGAAGTGGCAGAAAGGGCCAGAAATACCGAGCAACAATGATAAAAGGCTGGAGAAGCCCTGAAGCAGTGAGCAGAAGGGAGCAATTTTAGCACTGTTTTTTAGATGTACGGTAATTTTCTTGTCTGCTAATAAACACACTGCGCCACAGATGAAGGCCACAGCCACAATCAAATTATCATTTCAGGATCACATGTGGGATCCCCAAGTGTCTGGAGGAAGACACAACAGATCAAGTGCTGGATGTTTTGCTAAGGAGATGCAGGTGGAGGAAGTTTCAACAGAACAGCCAAGGACAGAGGTATCTGACCGATGGTGAGCTGCAGCCGAGGGAAGGAGGAGCTGGCTGAAGGCACCAGCGCTGATACAGTAGCAGTTGGCACAAGATAACAGGAGCCTGTAGTTTCCTGGCCACACTTCTTTTCTTTTTTTTTGTTTCCTTTTTAGAAGTGGTGAGAGATCACTTGATGCTTCCTAGTCCCTTCCAGTCACATTGCCTGTGATTTCCGTGATCTCCTAAAGCTGAGGAGTTTAGTCTTCATTCAAACAGAAAGTCTACAAGACCACAGAGTGAAAATCATGGACTGATATCATGTTTAAGGTCTGGGGGAAAAAAACCACAGTCTTATTGGGCTGCCCTGAAAAAAGGGGCACACTTCAACGCAAGCTCTTCAAGACAACACAGCCCTCAACTGCAGTTACATGTTTGTTCTGGATTTGCCCTGAGAACACAGAAAAGTAATCCATCTCAAGTATTACAGCTTGAGATGGACAACTCATCCAAAAAAAGGTTTCTAAATGTAGGAAAACAAGTATATAATTACATAATTAAGCAGATGCACTGCAATTTTTCTTTTATGTTACTCCTTATATTTTTAAAAGGCAACAGGACAGAGCTGTGCTAAAAAGCAATAAAGCATGGGTAATTTAATACTAAATTACATCCATATTGAGAAGTTTACATGGAGTTGAGAGCAGACAGAGGTCAGGTTTTCAACAGGACTGTCTTTAATTGTGGCCATCAGTTTTAGCAATCCAGATCTCTGGATCAAAGACAAATATAATGTGTTTCCTCAACACTGAATAGTGAAAGCAGACAGTAAGCATGGCACTATCTTGCACCAAAAGGTCATAAAAAAGATTATCAGAGAGGGAATGTGTCCTGCTGTTTAACACACACCTTTGCATAGCATACTGTATATTTTTAATAGTTACATTTTTTCTAGTAGATTTTTCAGCAGAAACATAAATTAAAAATTTTACTATCAGTTTTCAGATGCAAAAGGTTTTTCCTGTCCTCTGATAAAAGTGCCATCTTTGTGTAGGTCTCTTAATTTTTTCAGTTGCTTTCAACCATACTCACAGACCAGTAAAACAATTCCTCCCTCCTTAGGGAAGAGATGTGAGCTGAGACACTGTTTCCTTTCTAAGGCGGGGGAGGGAGGAGGAAAAGACCAAAAAAAAACCAAAAACCCAAACCAAAAAACAAATGAGGAGTAAATTATCAGCAAATCAGATAGAAACAAGTTTCCTAGATCTGCAGATCCATTGTACAAATGAAGCAATTTCATCTCTGCTTGCTCTGGGGGGGTGGGATTTTAAGTGGCCAAGGGGGACTGGAACGGGATGCTAGCAGACGAAGCATCACAACATTTGCATGCGTAGACCACTCAAATCTGCACCAGGAGACTACTTGTGAGAATCCATCTTTTTTCACTTAACAAGATACAAAATATAAAACACATTTGCCTCTTATTAAGCCTCTCTTGTAAGTGGTTCCAGGTCCACCATTTTTAAAGAGGGGGAGAGGGGAGCCTGGATGCTCTCCTGGGAATTTCACGGGAGTGACTGGAGATGAGGTACAGGCTGGGAGCCTTTATTACTTACTTTTTTCTTTTTTTTTTAACTTTTTTTTTTTTCTTCTCTCTAAAAGCACAGAAGGAATAACATTTTAAATCATTAGCATTTACTTTAAGTAGCACTTTCTTCAACTAAGCTTCCCTTCCTGGCCCTCAGCCTGTTAGCACTGCACCCCATGCTCACATGGAGGAGCTGCCCTGATGGAATTGCATGCTGGTTTCTGAATGCAGAAGGTGCTTTTTTAAAACTTTGGTCTCCAAACTGAAGCGGCTGTGAAAGAAACTGTAATCTTGTTTTTCTTTAAAGTGTACCGAGAACAGGGTTCTTGTGTTTATTAGCACCTAGACCTGCAAAGCATATAGCCTCTTAAAGTTCCTTTAGTGCTGTTGAAGTGGTTTTGGTTTAAAAACAAAACAACAGGACACAAAACCACCACCAATCTCCGTTAAAAAGAAGGATTCTCAGCAGCCTAAATTCAATTTACAGTCCTATGTCACACATTCAGTAGTATTTTCATCATTTCTATGCTTGTTAAATATTAGATGCAATATTAAAATATTGAAGAGAAGAAAGGAGGCTGGTAGCAACTGCTTGAATTTACAACGTAGACAAAGAGATAGGTGGAGGTGAGTTATGAAAGAAGTCATGGCTCCTGCAGGTTCGAGCATGTTACAGAAAACAGTTAAGAAATACCCCCTGTTCAGTGTTCGAAAAGGAAGGAAAAACAAGTTGCTCCTTTACCTAGAAATTAGGTGTTAATGAGACCTCTTCAGAAATAAAAATCATGTAATTTTCACTGCAGAATAGAACGTATGTTCTCCCTTTCAGTTTGCCCAAAAGGATACCTGGGGCACAGGTGCTTTGTCTTGAAATCTAGTATTTCTAAGAAAATGGACTGCATTTCTGAAACAGAACAAGCATTGTCTTTCATTTCCACATAAAGAAAGAGGCAGAAGAAATTCTTTTATAGAACAGTCAGAGGGATGGAAAACAGAGCATCTGTTAGATGGGGGAGCAGAGAAACATCATCTCTGCTACATTTGGCACCAAGAAACTTTGGATATTTCCAGTGCATCTTTCACAAGTCAGGCAGTTGTCACATTTCCCCTAAATCTCTTGGAGACACTGATTTGCTAACTAAAGCATATGTCAAACAATCCCTTCTGTAGTGTAATAAGTTCAACAAGAAAGTTCACTTCCTTGGAGCAGCTGTGCAGAAGGTTAAATGTTGGACCCAAAGGTAGTTTGTCACAGCTCAGGAGGTGAGAGATATCTCTAATCGGATGCACACAGTTCAGAGCAGAAGATGCATCATCATGAGGTCTCCACTGGGGCAAGGAACCCAGCAGGGCTCTCTAGTCACAGCCAAGCCCCCTCTGCAGGGTGGTGGCACCATCCCAGTTCCAGCCGCAAAGCAGCTGCTGCCCAGTCAGAGACTCCTACCACAGCAAGGAGAAACCCACATCTATTTGTCATTGGTCACAGGCAGCAAAGACCCAGGCTACACAAGGATTTTGTCTCACTCCACCTCAGAAAACACATTCACCACCTCACTGCCCAACATTTGGCCATCTTGCCCACCCTGCAGCTGGAGGGACACCCACTTTTGGACTCTCACCTCCTAAACATGTTCTCCATCATCTCCTGCCACCACCAATCCTCTTTGAAGAATCACCCCTAGGCTGCAGCTTTGGGGTAGGATGGGACAAAAGCACAGCTCTCACCTGCTCAGCAACAGGCAGCTGCTCCTCTACAGGCACCAAACACAGCTGAAGAGATCACTACTGAAAGGTGGTATAGACACCTTCTGCTCAGTGAAGTACCTCCCGGGTGCTTCCAAGGAACTGCTAATTTTCTTCCATAGTTACACCAGATGACAGAAATTAAGAAAGATGAAGACATCTCCTAATCCTGGGGGAACATATGACATCCACTTTTTGAAGGTTTTGTGGTCTAAACATGACAGCAGCTTGTATCTCCCCAAGAAGCATGTGGGCTGAGTCGTGCATAGATTCAGTTGTAAGAAGAGAGATTTTGTGGAGGTCCTACATCTCAAGTGTTAGAGAAGCTGCTTGTAAAGCACCATTTCCTTGAAGCACTCCCCTCTCCACGTGCACTGACAGAGGAAAGCAGCAGCAATAGTATTATTACTGACTCTTAACCAAGTCTCCAGCTACATCATTATTTTCTGGAGAAGTACACTCTCTTTATCTGTTAAATGAGTCTCCCATTTCAGCAAAAGTTCCCAAACACCATATGTAACCTCCAACTTTCTCCCCTCAATCCTAGTAATATCACTACCTTTTCAATATCACTTCAACCGCTACAACCATCCTGAGAAATCTGGTTAAAACAGGTGAAGATGTTAATTAACATATAAAAGACCAGACTCCAAACAACTTGGTTTCCCTCTGCTCTCTCCCAGGTCTCATGTGAAAAAGTGGTTCAGAAACTGCTTTTGTGATTTGTTGTGTACTGGGATTTACACCAGGGTAAGAGGGTTTGGGGCAGAAGGGCTGACCGAGGTGGAAGGTACAGGGCTGAGAATTTAATCCCTTTGTACCTCAGTCACCTAATCCATAAAACAGGGATAATAACGTTCACTAATCTCAGAAGGCTTTAATTGATTATTTGTTAAGATCATCAAGAATTTAGCAGGAAGGGTTTAAAGACCTGCAAAGTCTATTAATTATTTCATCATTGCTGAAAAATTATATGACTGTCCCCCTTCTTTGTGCACTTTAGACCAGGAAGATTTCAAGGTAAACCTTCTGTCTTCCTGCTTGATCACATACTATGTGATACCCAACGGCAGTAATCTCAGCTGTGGCTACATTATATAACATATGTGGCTACATATTATAATAAATATGGATTAGTTTTAATAGTAAATTCTTTAGACTAAGGATTTTGTCTTTCTGTTTACCTCATCGTTATATAGAAAAACAATGAAAACAATATGGCAGAGTCCAATGCTACAGCTAATGACAATGAGTGAGGAAGTACTCTATTACAATGAATACAGCAAGGAAAACTCCATAAAATTTCTAATAGAGCTGTAGCTGTATTTAACTGTAGCTTTCCATTGTCAGATCTCAGAGCATTTTGCAACAGAGCATGAGCTTTTCTGCATCCACTTTAATGCACAGGTAAAGAGTAATCGTGCAAAGTCAAGTGGCGGAGATCCAACTAAGTCCCCAAGTCACTCTTAATGAGGCATTACTATAAAAAACTAAGGCTGTTTATCACTGCTAACACAATGACAATTGCATGTTTATTAATGTAATATATATAATCATATTAAAACCATATGTTTGTCTACACATGGATTCAAAGATTTTTTTTTAAAAAAATCACTTGACCCAAACTTCAGTGTAACCGCACTGTAATAATGTTCATCCTTTAAGCTCAAAGGCTTGTTAAAGCACTGACCAGGAAAGTTGCCTGTCCAAGTTATAGATAGGCTGAGAGAAAGAGTTCACTGGCTTCTTTGGTAACTTCTTCCAGTGGTTAACTGCTATTGTTAACATATCTATGCCACATTCCTTGTTTGAATTCTGGTGATTATAAACTGAGCTCACTGCCATTTGCAACAGCTTTCCCTATACAGATATACACACGCAAGGGGAAGTTTCATGTCAACTTAAGGGGAAAAAAAAGGCTGACCTCTAAAGTGCTTTAGGCAGCTACTCATGGTCCAAATGTCTGCATTTTTAGACCCAAAAAGGAGCAAATGTTGCTTGTCACCAAAGCCTATCTAAAACAGGACTATTCAGATGCTCCAGAGTGAGGATTTTCGCATGATTCTGGCAACATTTGGTCACATCTGAAAGATTAGCTTGTCTAATATCAGTAAGGAAAGGTATTTCATGGCTGGTGTATTAGGAGGAAGCATGTCCTAAATTACTTCAATTCACATTTAATCTTTTCACCTCAGGGATCCAAACTTCTCAGAGCAATGGCCTGCGTGAGCTCAGACAACCCAGTGCAATAACGCTGTAGAATCTGTGGACAGCAGGAACATGCCGTAACCGTTACCGGCAGTTTGCATGTACATCTACACCGTGCACGAACGAGGGCACTCAGTGGAAGATCTCATTTTATTATGGCCTCAGGACACTGAGCTAGAATTGGTCTAACAGGAAGGGGAAAGTTATTGAGCCACAAGCTTTCTCTCAGATGGTTTTCTCTTCAGAAGTTTACTTTACCTCCCAAATTAAATTTTTTGGTAATATTCAATATTTTTTTAAAAAAGCCTTAAGTTGTAGCAGTGTGTCCACAGTTATTTATTACCTGCCTTGTGGTCTGAACAAATATGATTTTGTTATTCTGTGTTGTCAATAGAAAAAGCACATATGGTTTTGGTTGACAAAATTATGATAAAATTCACTGTATCCTAAAAAATGATTGAAAAGTTTGCAGATGGTTTCTGGGCATAGTAGGGAGGGGGAGGATTGAATTTCAACAAAAGACGTGCCAAATTTTTTTCTCTTCTTACTGTTCACCCTGTTTCCATATCCCAGCTTTTTTCTTATTAGATACTAGGGTAAAGCAGGTATTCAGCCCAGAAGTCATATGTTTCTCTTTAGCTTTTTGGCATTCCATCACACTTTGTCATGTTCACATTATGTTATACCCAGGTTCATTCACAGATAAACATGAAATGACATCATAAGCCTCAAGTCACAAACAGCAAAACATGATTAACAGTAATCTAAAGAGTGTCACATTTGCACCCCAAAAATGTCATGCTTGACAAATGTTGGTCTTACTCATATTCTGAAGGTTTTCAGTAAATGTAAATTTTGTCTTCTTCTTTATTTTTTTTCTTAAAAACTAAGTTCTGTTCTTCTCTGTTCTTTTACTTCCCTAGAGACAAAAGAGTAGGGAGAGGGCCAGGAACTGCCAGCCCAGATCAGATGTTATCTTATTTCTTGTTTGAATTGATAAACCCTTTTCCCTCCGCACTGTTCACATAGTCAAGATAATCACTTCTATGGGCTTTTCTGTACCTGTTCACTGTGCTTTTGTAAATTCTGTAAAACAAAAGATCCGTGCAAACTCTGTTTTTTGCGTTTCATCTCCAAAACATCTTTACAAAGAGATTTCATCTGTCATTTGGTGAAATACATTTTTCTCCTCCTTTGTCTTTCTGGGAAAAATATTTCTTAATCTTTCTGCTTGTACCTGAACGCTGCAGTGACTGGTGCCCTGTTAAAATGATGGGTGGGTGGGCTGGCAGATAGGACAGACCCTCAGACGTGGATGAAAGTGAGGGGCTCAAAGCTGCAGGTTGGAGCCTTGCAGCTTTCAAGACTGTGGGGACTTTTAATTAACCACTGCATACTGGGACCTACCTGTATTGCTAAAATATCTTGTGGGGACCACTTCTCACCTTCTCATGCTTTCCATAAATTTGAAAACACAACTCAATCAGTCAGAGATGCTTTTTCTCTGTGACACTCATGGTAGTTGATGATCTGCTACATCACCACCTTTAACGGTTGTTCATAGCTTGGTGTGCACATGTGCATGTAGGTCCACACTCCACACGGTGATCAGCACAGGCTGGAAGAACAGAAACCTGGGCAGGAGCTTCTGCTTCCCTAGGAGAGGGTAGAGGGACAATGTCTTCCTCACAATTTAACAAGAGGCAATCTCTGAACTCTGTCCCTACTCTTTCATTCTAGCCATGTTAATGATGGGTAACACAAAATGCTCAATATTTATTCAACCTGCCATAATATTCCCACCTCTGCCAAACCTGTCAGTGGCCTTCAGCAGCTGTCATCCTGCCTGCTCAGGGTTGTCCACGGAGCAGCAAACCAGGCTGGAGAAAACAGGTAATTGTTGAGGGGAGAACATCTGGAAGGTGTCATTGGAGTGTTAGTAGCTCTCTCTGTCTATGAGCTATGCCCAAACATGTCGATAAGTTTTCCAACATGGAATTAATTTTTTTATAACAGGATACATGTGGAAGTTCACGTTTCAGCAGTGGCCAGAAGTGGCTCTTTTCTTCTTCAAAAAGATTTGTGACCTCTTCTCCAGGCTACTGTAATATGATTTATTTGGGTCTCCTTTCACAGAGCACTCTCAGGCCATGGTATTACAGACTACAAGAGCACAGGCTTTCAGCTACGAGTTAATGAGAGTTATGCTCCGTGACCTGCACCATCTGCCCATTAACCAGTGAGCACAGCGTAACTCCTGCCACAGCACAGAGCTGCTCTACGCAGGGGTCTGTCTGCCCTGCACTGCCAGGACAGCCAGCGTGGAGTGAGCTGGGTAAAGGACAGCAGAACTCCATGTGCACAGAGTGAGTGTCAGAGTGCAGGATGCATTGGGGGGACATTTCCCATCCCACATCTGCACCCAGCAGCAGCAGCTGTCTCCACGTGTTTTCTGTGCTCTGTACATATCCAAGATGTGAAGGAACATGGGATGTGTGCCTGGTACGAAAGATCAGCCACAGAAAGACAAGAGCAGAACAGTGACTGTGCCTCCTTCCTAGGGCTGCTTTGATCCTAATGGAGATAGAAGAGCATCTGGGACATGGAGGTTCACACCCCGACTCTTAATGCTTCTAGAAGTTTTTATATGCATTTCAGGAACACTGGAGGTTCACCCAGCCCTATCTGTTCAGTTGAAAGGATACCTGTCCTACAGTAGAGTGATCAAACTTCTGTAGGCAATGATTTCATTGTGCAGAGGAAAAGTTTTTCAAGATCTGTGCAGCGTGAAACCCTGAACTGACTGAAGAGTGAGATGCTCTCCATACCTGTTGCTATTTCTAGCACAGAGCATAGCCTCTTTGTATTTTATCCAAAACTATTTTCTTATTCCAGGTCTCTCAAAGCACTTATTAAAATAACCAGTTTAACTATCACAATGACCCTAGACAAATGCATCAGCTGGATGATCTTTAGCAACAACTCAGAAAACATCCTTGCAGAATACTACATATCACGTATATCTCAAAATGCCTCACCTACAAAGAGGTATCCTTTACCAAGGTTCTGAGTGGTACCTTCTCAAAAGGACCATGGCACAGCTACCTCTTGCTTGGACAGAGAGAAATGTGTTTTTACACCTTGTCTGAACTGCCATCCTCTGTCTGAGGCACTGAGAGGCCAGATCAGCACTCTGCATTAGTTCAAATACTTGATATGACGCTTAAACCTCTAACCCACCAGTTCAGAGGGAAGAATTCTACCCAATAAACCTTCCTGACATGCAATAAAATAACACATTTATTTACTTGCTTGAACCCACCAATGTGCTGTTCATTTCAGTGATTGATAGAATTGGGTTATAATAAGCATACTTTATTATTGAAAAATTTAATTTAAGGTTTAAACATAAAACAAATGGTATTTTCAGATCTATTTTAATGAAGACTATCAAAACCATTCCATTGCCATAAGGGAAAAATTCTGTCTCCATATCTGTTATGTATATATGCATAAAATCTTCAGCCTACAAGTATAAGTCGCCTGTCCTTCTATCAATCCATCATTCTGAAAATAGAATACAGAAAGCCTTATTTTTTCACTTAATTTTCATTAGATTCTTGAGGGAATTAAAATAACACAATAATGGGCAAATTCTGCCACTACAAATCCAAATGACAGCAATGAATCTACTTACAGGCGGAATTTGGCCAAAACTCCAAGTAGGAGTGCCAAATACAGAGCAGATACCCATAAAAGTATACTTAGAGCTCAAGTATGTCAGGTAGGTAAATAATATCCTTTAAATTCATACAAGAGTATGAATGCCTTTAACGTGCTATAGAGGGTAATGGATTGGCTAGCAGGATGGCCATGCAGCTCCTGGTGTGTGCTGTAGTCATGGGCAACCCCCTTTTGTATTGGTGCAAGGCACCAACAAGACTTTTTGCTTCTTGGGGCAAATCCCATGCTTGGCACCGGCAATCGCAGCTGCACTCCTATCCACATTTCGAAAGAGGTTTTTTCTTGTACAGAGAAATGCAGGAGTTCTGGTATGCCTCCAATGAGGCTGTGGACAACCAGACACTCAGCCTTGGAGAAGTCTAGCCATGTGTAATATATTGCCTGGTGCTTATGCTGATGGACTCAACACATCCGTCTTCATCTGAGGCTTCCCTGCATACACGTTAGTCAGGCCATCCTTGCAATCACCATGCCAGAAAGCACAATCCAGCAACCTGCCGGGATATCTCCCTTCTTCTAGCAGGACTGGAGAAAGTTGCCAGGCTGTGTGTATCGGCTCTGCCTTTTTCTATGTTCATTGTGACATTCACCTCTGCCCTGTATACACGCTCAGAAAGATTTTGGAGGATATGCTGAGAAAAAAGAAAAACTTTATAAAGCTTTCCCTGGGACTTTCCAGAGACCTCCCCACAGTCAGCATGGACATCATCTTTCCCACCTTTGAAATAAAAAACATGCAAAAAGATACCTGACAGGCCAGAAGAAAAGTCCTGCTCCTGAATCTCTTTCCCTCTCTCCTCTTTCCCCATGGCTGGGAGGAGCTAAAAGGCTGTGGGTGGCTGGTGTGGGACAGAGGTTTTAGGGAACATCTCCAGCCCAGTTGAGTGGCTGGAAGATGCCACTGCCCTGATGGTTGCACTGGATCACCAGCTGACCTGAAAGGCTCATCTGCGGACCCCCAGCTGGTGCCACATCTGTTTCTAAGTCCTCATTGAGAAGACCAGTCAGAGTGCCATCCACTCAGCAAACCACCATTCCGGGGTGGCCAAACCCTGGGTTAGGTGGAAATCTCTCCCCATAGCTGGCTGAGCTGGCCCCGCTTTCCTCAAACCCTTTCTCTATTCTTGANTTTTTAGCTTTAATGCATTTTAAAAAATAATTTGTGGCTGCTTGCTTGTTATAATTGAGTGTGTAAGTTAAGCTTTAGCCATCCACTGAAGTTCAGGGGGTAGAAATAATAGAATCACATTAAGGATGCTGGGAATGTTCTCATTCACATTTTCCTTAAATTTTTTAAATCACCTCAAACCATAGCAGTACATTAAAAGCACAAGGTGTTGGCCGGATTCTTGTTTGATAATTTTTAAATGATCATCTATATTCTAATTTGGTTTGCACACTGCCCTGATAAGTCAACAGATTCGTTTCTTCAGTGGGTCAGACCCTTAGTACATTTTGCCTTTTTGCAGAAAAGAAATTTATCTTTTGAAATGACTTATTCTTTCTCTGGATGTTCCTTTGATGCAGGTCTATTGTTTCAGTGTAAAGAAAATGTATTCCTTTAACAGGTTTATGCCTTCAATGGAATTTGTGTAAGTAGGTTCCACTGCACAAACACAAAAAGCCCTAATACATGCAGGCTGGGTCTACATCACGCCGTCAGATGTCAAGTTTGATGACTGATGGTACTTACACAGATTTACACAACAAAAAGTACATTAAAAGGACGTTAAGATTGTGAGTCAAAGTCACAAAAGCATGGAAATTCACATTTCAGGATTTAAACATCCAATATTGACATGGAAAGCTGAATATTAAAATGGTATCCCATTAGAGTTAGGATACTGAATAATTTTTAATCTAGAGTATTAATTTCCTGAAATTTGTTGTTCTCTCTGCCTCTTACAGCTTTCACATTTTTAATTAAGTTTTTGTGTATATGTCCTTGTCTTGTAATTCCTAAGTTACTCCTTCTGTGTCTGGTATAATTACATAATATATGCAGCATGTATAGTAGCTTAATTAGAAATGTTAACCGCGATATGTATGGAAATCATAAAAGCTTCATGAAACTTTGAGAGTAAATGTTTCTATAGATTTACTGAGATTTAGAAATGGTTATTTCCAGTATTTTTCTCTAATAAAAACAATTACACCTAACACCAGCCCAACTTGGAGTAAAATTATGGATAATAAGAAGAATAATTAGTACTTACAGAATCCTTATCACCACAGTGTTATTGGTTTCAGATGGAAAAACAGATTTAGGGGTTAAGTGAGTTGCCAAAGGGCTGACTTTGAGTCAGTGTAAAAGGAAAAAAAAAAGGGGGAAAAAAAAAAAAAAAAAAAAAGCCTTGCTTAGAAAACATGAGCCTCAAACCAGGCTCAGGCAACAATATTAAACTCTCTCTCTTTGATCGTTTGACCCCCTCCCCCACGTGTCTGGCATTATTCTTACAAAACCATTTTGGATCCAAACCTTTCAGATGTTGAATTGCTCTTAGGAGATGGTGAGCACTAAAATAAATGGGAATTGAAGGTGCTTAGAAATGTGCACAGCCAGAATGATGTAAAGTTAAAAATAGTAAAGTAAATTGTATTTTGAAATTTTTTTGTAACATTAAAAAAAATTATTCCCAAGTTTACACATGTTATGCCAGGCCTTACCCTGGTGTGAATTCTCCCAGGCAGTTTTATAAGCCTTCTGAGTAAAAATGTGTAGCAAAACCAAGGGCGTGCTGTAACTTTAACTAGCAGCCTTACAGCCTTGCTGCAAGAGAAGCAGAAATATGCAAGTTAAACCAGTGGCTAAAAAAATCTCCACTGTAATGACTATTTGCTACGCTCTCGAAAGGGGTTGGGACAGCTTATGAGGAAAGGAGAGGAGCACCGGGAGGAAGGCAAAGTGCAATGAGATAAAACAGGAGCTGCTATTTTGAATGCAATTTATGTTTGCTAATTCCATTTCTATCTATACAGAATTGAGGCTCCATCTTACAGCACAGTGCAGCCATTTTAAGTTCACCAAGAACAAACTAAACATAAAATAGTATTCTTCCTCAAATAAATCATAATATTGGTTAAAATGCTGCTGGGAGCTAAGTAATGGCTAATGGATAACTAAGGCCAATATCAATTAAAAAAGAGGAATTTTCTTAATATCTCAAGACTATTCTCTAATTCCAGGACCAAAGGAATCGCTCTCTCCAGAAGTGCTCCCATGTTAACATTTCAGTGTTGAATGGGGATTGAAATACACCGGCTGTTTATAGGCATATTATTGCAAAATATGATCATTCATCTGTTTCCATATGTGCTGAATTAGCTTCCCTGTCTGCAGTAGCTTCACTTCGGATGAGCAGGAGCAACCTCTCCCACTGCCCTCTGTAAGCCAGTGCCTGGGAACCTGCCATCCCATCAGGACACTGAGTGGTGATACCAAGCCCAGGTTTTGGCATCAGAGAGAGAACCAAACAGCAGCAGATTCAAGAAAATGAATCAGAAGAAACACCTTGGTAGTCAACAGTGGAACAACAAAGATGGAGACAAAAAGCATAAGTATTAAATACATCTTTGTAAGAAATATGTATTTACTGTAGCAGATGCCAGGGGCTCGCTCTCTAACACGCCCAAGCACACCATTATCCCCCCAGTGAAGGACTGGAGGCGCATGGCAAAGGGCATCGCTGGCGCGGGGCCCCTCCAGACATCAGGTCAGGGTTTGCCATCCAGTTTACCCAGAGACTGTGGAAAAGCATCTATTCTTATTTATCTGCTCCCTGTGTTGGTAATGAACGGACAGGTCAGATGCTCTCTGGGAAGAGTATCAGGTTCTAAGAGTGGCAGGGAGAGCATCAGAGATAAGGTCTGTTCATGAAACAATGGGGTTTTGTGGTGATATTCCATGTCCATGATTCCATTCCATGATCAAAGTCCACTACTGCTTTTCAGTCACTTGTAAATAGGGGGTTGAGAATCAAGGGAATTCTCAATTTCTACTGAGGCAAGTTATCTAAGGGGTATTTTAGGTAGTTTAGCCCTTTTCTCTCCACCAAAATGCAGAGAGCAAGAGTTACTAAAAGAGGGAATGTTTTCAGTATAGCCAAAATCCCATAGATTTGAAATCTTGACACAAGATAATCCAAAATGTGAAAGAAAAGAGTTGAACAGTCTTTATTGTAACTAGACTGCCACAACCCCATACAACTCCATTTATCTGCAGGGTTACAGGGATTCCCCTGCCCTGAGCAGCTCTGAGAGCTGATCCATTTTTGGCTGAAGTGGTTGAGGGGGGTGGAATTTGGGTTTATATGGAGAAATAAATTTCAGCCTCTATTCTGACTGAAGACAGTGCTACTGCAATAGCGGCAAGGGCCCTTTATTCTGGACTTCAGCAAAATACTATTATCAATAACATTAAAAAGCTATGTTTCAGGAGACAATTTGTTATGAAAGAAAACAATTGTGAGCACCTCCTCGCTGGTCCACCCCTGAGCCTAGGCTCCTTTTCCCACACTGCCTCCATGCACCAGCCAGGCAGACACTGATTCCTCCTCCCCTGCAAGGTTGAGAAGGGCACTTTATTCTTTCCAGGTGTCCTGCACTGGTTTATTTATGGTCTCACTTTCTTTCTTAGTGCAAGAAATCCTAGCTTTTAGCCAGCTGTAAAGGATTGGCAAGACGCATTTGTAAGGGGGAAAAAATTAGCGACGCTTTTTTCTTACCAACCTTTGCCCACCTTATTAGGCAGGGAATTTTCCAGTGTACTTAAATAAGCCCCGCAGCAGCCTCGGCGTCTGACCCGGGAGCAGTGGAGTACGAAGGCACTCAGTGTGTTAGTCCAGAAACCATCTGAAAGGTGGTCCCATCTGATAAAGCTGGGCTCTGGCCTTAGGAAAAACTTCCTGTGAGATAGGAAAAGGAAGACAGACTCGTATTTCTATTCTCAAGAGCTTTGGTGAAATCACAATGACCCCACCTAAAAAATCCCAGGAGTCACCACTTTTCTCACAGTCCCTGATAAAGTCACCTTCTCCCATTCAAAAGTCAGTGTTGAGGTGGCAGGGATGGTCATAAGATCAACTGAAATAATATTCAACAGTTACTGCTTCTGCACCAGTGTCCATTGACCTTCTAGCCAGATGGATCTCACTTTTTAAAAATGTAAATAGCACGTTCAAAAGGAAAGAGTTGTGCATCACTAATCAGTCCTCTAGCCTAGAAGCAGAGTGTCACTTTTTTTGCTGGAAAAGCAAACTCGGGGCACAGGGAATGTGTTAGAGTGGCTTCATGAAGCCCCAGATCCCTGTGGGACCAAAATCAGGGAAAGTTCAGTAGCACTGGCTGAAGCCTGTAAGGTCTGTTCTCACTACAAAGCTCCTGCCCAGATCCTGTCTTGCAGTGGACAGGGCTCTTGGTCATCAAAAGGTGATGTCGAAAACGTGCCAAGAGTTCTGTTTTGAAACAGAGAGGCACGAAGGCCCTGGAGAAGTTGCTTGAAAGAAAATTAATCTTGGGTTTATCAAAATGAAGTGTCAGATACCTTTATGCATATGCTAGAGAGACTCTACCCTGCTTGGTTAATGGCAGGTTATTCCTTTTCTTACGCTGTCAACTATTGTTACTGATTGTTAATAGCATTAATATTTCCATCACTTAATTTATTTTATTAATCCCATTCAGGTTTACCATTACCAGCATATGAACTGTAAATAGCAATAATAATGCCATCAAGGTTAATATCAGTGATGCTGAAGGGTATTATGTAAAACACAGCCTGTGAGCGGCAGGGAGACAGGCGCCTATAAAACCTCGCCTGCGATAGCGGGGGGTGGGTTAAACAAAGGTCTCGCACAGATTTACGGAATTGCGTTATCTTCTGGAAGAGGTGAAGATTTAATACCAAAAGCCTCCTTTAAATTTCCTGTAATGTTCCTTTCTATCCCCCGACTGTAAAAATATAGCCAGAGAACATTCTTAAGGAACGGCATTTTTATCTTAAATTATTAAAAGTCTAATAGTGGTTTCAGTTTTCTTCTAAAAGCAAAGGCATTGGAAACAGACGATTTGTCAACTTTTAAATCACAATAGGAAGGTGTAAGGGTGATTGTAAACAGTGCAAGGAAAAGGTCTGCTTAAGAGAGCACAGGACAAACAAAATTATGGATGTTCCCCTGAAAACCTGCTGCCAAATGCCAGAGTGGGAAGGGGGAAGCAGCCAACCAGGGGCTCACACCCACGGTCCTGTGCAAAACAGCAGACTCTGCTCACTCAGGGTTTGGCAAATATTTCAGTTGTTGGGGGCACAGCTGCCACCTGGTACCCCTGAGGGTGCTGTGCTGCCAAGAGGCCAGGGGCTGAATCACCCATACCTCTGGCCAGGGATGGCTGAGTGCAGGACACGCTGTCATAGGGCTGAGTTTTCAAATATCAGCGATGGCTCTGGGGGCCTTGTGGCAGCGTCACCTGAGACACCCAAAAAGTTCCCAGGGAGCAGCACTGGGGGGCAGGTCCCACAGGGGGACCCTAACAAACGAGACACCCCCAGCACTGGCCATGCTGGACACTGAGCCCGCAAACCACACCGAGCCCCACTAGCAGAGTGCATGGGGGCATTTCTGGACACTATTCTTAAATAAGTCCAGCACACCACAACTCCAGGGTAGCTCTGTGCAATCAGGGGTTTGGGCAAGTACCACGGTTGACCGAGAAGAACAACAATCCCATCAGCAGTAAGCACGCCTGCATTATTTATTCCCTCAGAAATAAAAAATAAATCTGCTAGCAATTATAAGGCCAACATCTCTTTATGTAAACTATCACTCTCACAGCTGAAAGTCTCATGGCACAGTGAGGGGACGCGGGTCCTACATGTTTATCACCATGCTATACATATAAGCCAGTGCAGGGTACCAGGGTGCCCTGGTGCCCTTTTCTCCAGTGGGTGAGTCAGTGGGTCAAGGCAGTGGCAGCCAGAGGGGAACCACCTGGGACATCTCTGTTACAGACCTAGCAACCTAAGGAAATATTTGCAAATGCTGCTTTGGAAAAAAGCAAGTAAAAGATCCAAGAAGGTGAATTTAAATCCCATAGGCATTCCAGGAGAACACAGAAGCCACTAGTAAAAAGGCCACTGAATACAGTAGTTGAGGGAAATCTGGAGAAAAGGCTCTGTTTGCACCTCTGGGATGGATTTCTGAAGGTAAAGAACACATCAGCTTCCTGCACCCAGACAGGGTGATTTAGTATTCGCACCACTTTATTTGGGAGGAATTTGTAAAAGAGTTGGAGCTATAAAATATCTTTCTGCTCATTTTTCATGGATGCTGCTGCAGAGATTGCAGAAGTCTGCCAGGGCAGAGAATGGAAAAGGACATTTGCCATGGAGGAAAGGCTTCGTCCTGCGGTAGGAAGTGGCCCGTTGACACAGACCCTCCTTTCTTTGTTACATCTGCCTTGCCTTCCTTGAAGAATTAAATTAGATATACAAGGGGGAAAGAGAGAGGGAGAGGGGGAGAGAGGGAGAGAGGGAGGGCAAAGGAGGGAGGGAGAGAGAGACGAGAAAAAAGGCTCAGGCAGGAATATATTTCCTATGTCTGGATAAGGGGAAGGATTCGAGGTAATTGCTTGCTTTTCTCATTGTTCTCAGCTGCCAAGCAGAGATTCATAGAGTGTCTGCAAAGATCTCTCTCTTTTTTCTTTTCCTTCTAATTCTTCACACCCCCCCTCCAAACCCCCATCTACCCCGATCCCTATCCCTCCCCTTCCTCCTGCTTATTCCACCCTAGGAAAAAAAAAGTAATTTGTCTGTTTTATTTATGATGCAATGAAGGTATGCTGAACGCATCGGGATAACCTGACACTGGTCAAACTATCTGTCAGCAAAGAAGAACTGCCTTCATACTCCAACGAGTGCATAATTTAACCATTTCTCTACCAGAGGGCAACGCCAGACCATCCATTTAAAACGAGAGGGTTTGTCACTGCTCCTTTCACAATAAAACCCAGTTTTGTTGCACCCTGGCAAAAACCAGCATTTGACATGTTTTCAATCAACCCTTTATCTTCTCATTTTCGCTAGTCATATACAGATTGTCTGCATGTAATAAAACTTCTACTTGGAAAAATATAAAATGATTTGAGATATTCATATGAAAGCCAGGTCCCAAAACAAGATGGAACACACAAATCTGCCAGCTATGAAACCAATTCAGGATGGATTTAGGACCCAGATAGATCCAGACAATTGGATGCTGAGTATGGGGAAGAAATAGTAATGCCTCAGGTCTGAAAGAAGTACATATAATCCTATCCTCCTGATGCACAGGGAGGCAATGGCTTCAGCTCAGAAAGAAAATGCAACCCATCCAGCGAGCTGGGTAAACGGGAAATGTGAGTTAAAGGAGGAGAGAGAAAAAGAGAAAATATTAGCAAATAATATTCCAAAATATTTGGAAGTAAACTAAGAACAAATAAATAAAATAAACAGCATAGGAGCTTTTTTCTCTAATTAAAAAAAAAAACCCACAAAAAACTCAAAACCAAAACCAACAAACAAACAAACAGACCCAACCAAATAATCAAAATTAATCTATGCAAACCCTGTTGAAATAGGCTGGAACAAACAGGGGTAAGGAATTACTAGTTGCATTCCACCATTTTAAATTAGTCACAATATTTTTTCCTCACTCCTGATACAGCACAGCAAGAAGCATGCATGACAGCGTGCTGGCAAAGCCCGTTGCCAAAGGAGCCCTTTTCTGGCAGGGACTTTGCCGGCAGTTCCCACCGCATCGAGCCCCGCTGGCATCCCCACACAGCCAAGGGGACGGGATGCTACAGCAACTGCAGGCAGCTCCTGCATCCCCCGCAGCTGTGCCATTAGCTGAGAGAACTCTCAATACGAGACAGAAAAAGATACGCCGAGTTTTAACAGATTTTTGATATCATCATAAAAACCAATACTCAGGATTCGGCCCAGAACTGCGAGTTCTCGCAGCGTGAAGCCTTGCCAGGCAAGATCGCCTGAGTATGTGGGATTTGAGCACACTGAAAATATTCTGATGTTTAATAAATGACAGAAGAAAGTATAAAATAAATAAAAAGAGATTTGGCAATATAATGCAATGCATGCAACAAGGATCAGGGAAGGAACTCCAGGAAATAAGTGGTTTGACGAATAGCTTCTGCTCGTGATCTTATTTATTTCTGATACACACCAGCACTTGCCTTCACACTGAAAGCGAGCAGGAAAAGATTTTATGAATGGGAATATCTATAGCAAGAGGGAATGTAAAATGGAAGGGAGATAATAGGAAGGGTCGGGTCAAAGCCAAGAGGCGGTCCCCGGGACGGGCGAGTGACAGCCGCCACCGGAGGCCACCCTCGCCGGTCACCCTGGGACTGGGATGCTGGCAGCCCTGCGTGCCACTGTCCAGGGGCCACCCGCCTCCTCAAGCTCTCCTCCTGCTGTGTGGCTGCTCGTAGGGACCCTTTTGGGAAGGAGGGGTTGCAAAACTAAAGTCAGTTTTCATACCGCGTTACTGAGAAACCAGCATTTGGAATTGGCATATATTTTGCTTTGTGAGATTATTCAGGATTCAGTCATCAACTCAAAACCAAATACTTACCTAGAACTGTACGTGTATAAAACACAGAGTAAGAGAAAAACAAATATATTTGGCAAAACATAAAAATAAAGATGTATTTTGGCTATGGGGAACCAATTTCTTAAAGAGGAGATTCTGTAGTAGATATATCATAAAAAAACACATAATTTTTGTTCTGTCATTTGGGAAATCCCACATCTGTACAAAAATGATGAACATTCATATGTTTTTTCACACAAAAATTGCTCCATAATAATTAGTATACTTGGGAACCATCCATTTTACTTCCTTACTCACATTTATTTTTTCACTACTGAATGAAGAAATAACATGAAATTGCAACAACCAGCTGAGCTCCTTTTAATTCACAACCATTTTAAAATATGAAAATACAAATCTAAATAAATCTAGCAAGCTCTGATTTTATTGTCAAACTGCAACTAAAATTAAAATTAGTTAAAACAATTTAAATTGGTTAAGGAAAAGCTACAATGAGATTAAAATATTCTGTTCCTGATTTTAACTTGAACCAAATTTTTAAGGCTGAGTTATAAACCTGTAACCAGGATGTTAATACCTGAAACAGTTGCGTTAATTTAAAACTAGGAGCACAAATAACATCATTATAATTCTGAACAGGTTGTTTTATCTCCCTAAATCCAGAGTTAAAACCTACTAAAATAAAATTACAAGAGCCTTTTCAACAGACAAGCCCCTTCAAAAGAAACTGTACACTTCTGCAACCTGATTTGTGTTACGGATTTTGAATTGTTCATAATTTGTATTTGTGAAAACAAGCTGGATTATTGCAGCGGGGGAGATCATATCAGTTTACCGTCTGCCTGAGTTTCCTACAGAAATCTGACAACCCTCCTCCATGAGCCCCTCTTTAAGTAATTGCTCTGCCATTTTGTTGTTGCTTCTTTTTCACCTGACTCGGCCCCAGAGAGCCCAAACCGCATATTTAAAAACAGGCTGGAATGTCCCAAAACAAAATTTGCTATTAACACTGTTTCTGTCATCCCTCCTCATCATCCAGAGGAGGTGTCTATATGCTGATGTAAGGGAATTTACTTCAAATCAGTAATATTTTACTTTAACTGGGGACTTTGAGAAAACCATCCTTTGTAAAACAGAAAAATTCCCATTCCATGCTAAAATTTTAAAAGAAAGGTAGAAAATATTTACAGAGAAAAACAAATTAAAAAGTACAGAAAGAAAAAAAAACAGGTAGCTAAGGAAACTTTTAAAATTAATTTGTAAATCTCATTAGCAATGTAAAAATTATTTGGATTGCAGATTTCTGTCATATCTAGAACTACATTTTTGAGAGCTGGCTTTACAGGCAATAGATGTTTTTGTTTACATGCTTCTTTGGTGTAATAAAGCCAAATAATAAAATCATAGTCCTGTTAAAACTGAAACACATCTGCAAGGTTTTCTTCCACCTTTGATGAGTTATGAGCATAGGAAAGTGCATGACCATTTTCTACACTGTTTTAAAATAACTATAAACAATTTCTATTATGTATTTTCAATGGAAGCTTGTTAGTAATAGATTATTTTTTTTTTCCCCACAAACTCCAGAATACTTAATACCTAAATTATTTTATCATTTGGCTGCTGAGTATTTATTTATCACAGGCGTATACTTTAGAGCCTCACACAGAAAGATCCCGATATTTCTCTGGGCTGAGCTCTTTGTAAGTCTATTCCTTTCTCATATATAAGCATGAAAGAAATACAGTTGAAATAAATATTGCTTTTCAAATGCTGTGATAGTTGATACTTCGATGGCTACAGACTAACAGCAATTCAGTGTATTTGCCCCACTCTGTTGTAAGCTTTTCCCTTTTTTGGATGGCGGTTTAATTAAAGCATTTGCCTCTCTCATCCCCAATGCTATTAAATTTTAAACCAGGCTCGGTGCCTTTCCTTTTTTCACCCTTTTTTATTATTACCATCCGTTACCGCAGCAGGCAGGACCCCTGCGCCCCAGTATCCTCCATCCCTCCTGTCTNATATATATATATAATATTTTTTTACTCATTTAATTATTACACAACTCATCAGTGCTGACAGACGCAGGGAGTGCTGCTGGACCCTTGAGCTGAGTTTTCCTACAAAGCCCAAAGCTGCTTCGGTCCCACCCCACCACCACAGGTCATCCCATTTCTGGCTGTGGAGGCAGCCACATTAAATACAGAAGCAGATATAAGAAGAATTTTCATTTACAAGGTAATGTTTTATGGCAGGGTCTAAAATCCCTGCCACGTATTTCAGAGCTCAGACATGTAGGATTCCTGCTTCTCCTGCAGCAGAAGTGCGCAGGATGGAATTTTTATTGTTTTTTCCCCAAAATAAGCTCTTTAGGAAATTCCAAATCAAGTCCTGTTCAGACACCTGGCCAGAATGACAGCACTCGCTGTCCACAGCGTGCACTGCTCACTTTCCCTTTTAACCAGCAAATTCTGGGTTAGTTTGTACATATATATTGATAAAACCAATGCAAAACATTGGCCAGGAGAAAGCTATAACGACAGATTTAAAAAACACAAAACAAAGAGAGCACTTTTAAGGCAGGTCTCTAACCGGGAGCCTGCGAGACCTTTGAAAGCCAGTGCAATATAAGGCATCCTGAACGCCTTTTAATCAAAGGCCCGGTTCCGCGCGGGGACCCAGCTGCCTTGTATATCACAAGCCATGATTCCTTTCCCCAAACGCAGACGTGTGTATTGCGGAAGAGGGTGGGATTAGGGGAAAAAAAAAAAAAAAAAAAAAAAAAAA